>CANXME010002374.1:117500-260578 GCA_948144175.1 Closterium sp. NIES-65 | reverse complement strand
CCGCTGCTGCTGCTGCTGCTGGCGCTGGCCACCCCCTGTGCTGCTCCGCTGCGAAGTGCCACTCCGACCACCTCCACCACCGCCACCCCCGCCTCCGCCTCCACCGCCCCCGCCTCCGCCTCCAGCGCTGCCGCCTCCGCCACCTCCGCTCCCACCGCCATCGCCGCCGCTACCCCCGCCTCCACCGCCGCCACTAGTACCCCCACCCCCGCCACCACCTCCACCGCCACCCCCACTCCCCCCGCTGCCTCCACCTCCACCTCCACCGCCCCCGCCGGCCCCACCCGCTCCCTTGCCCCCCTTGCCCTTGCCAGAGCGGCGTCTCCCGCTGGGGGCAGACGCCGCACCGACCGACTCAAGACCAACGAGGTCGGCCGCAGCGGCAGAGGCGACAGAGGGCAGGAGAGGGGAAGGAGAACACCCCTCAAAGATGGGGGCGCAGGGATCACCCCGAGAGGCTCCTACAGCGACTATGCTCTTCTCCGCCGCTAGGAGGGACTTCTCGAGGCTGTCGACAGTGAGGGTGGTGGGACAGACCGCTAGGAAGTGGTCCCGGACTACACGAAGGGAGTCAGGAAGGCGAGTGACTAAAAAGTAGAGAGTGATGTACATGGGGGGGGGGGGGGTTCTTGGCGCAGAAGTCAGCAGGAAGCGCAGCGCGGTAGCAAGTGTCACTAGTGCGGAGGTGCGTAATGAGATCAGCGACAGTAGCACGGCAACACAGCAGCTCTGCCGGCCCAGTAGCAACAGCAGCCACAGAGGACCAGCAGCTCAGCTCCTCAGGCTGCTCGGGCGGCTCGGGCGGCTCGGGCGGCTCGGGCGGCACGGGCGGCTCGGGCGACTCGGGCGGCTCGGGCGCTCAGGTGTACAGGCGGCTCGGGCGGCTCGGGTGGCAAAGGTGGCTCGGGCGGCTCGGCTCGTCAGCTGGGCCGGGACAGCGTGGCGTGAGGGCGGCTGGGAGCTGGACCTGGGTGGGCGGCTCACGGGTGGCTCGGGGCCGGGACAGGCGGCTCACGGGCGGCGCACAGGCGGCTCACGGGCGGTTCACGGGTCGCTCGTGGCCGGGACGGACGGCTCACGGGCGGCTCACGGGCGGCTCACGGGCGGCTGACGGGTGGCTCACGTGCGGCTCACGGACGGCGCACGGGCGGCTCACGGGCGGCGCTTCAGGCGGCTAAGGGCGGCGCACGGGTGGCTCACGGGCGGTTAAGGGCGGCGCGTGGGCGGTGCGTGGGCGGCCTGAGGCCTGGCGGGTGGCGCGCGAGCGGCTAAGGGCGGCGCGCGGACGGTGCGTGGGCGGCCTGGGGCCTGGCGAGCGGCGCGCGGGCTGCTTAGGGCGGTGCGCGTGCTGCTAAGGGCGGCGCGCGGGCTGCCTAGGGTGGCGCGCGGGCTGCTAGGGGCGGCGCGCGGGCTACACGGGGCTTGGACGGGCGGCGCGCTGGTGGCGTGAGGCCTGAGCGGGCGGCGCGCGGGCGGCTAGGGGCCGATCGATAGAAGTAAGAGAGGGCCCGGAGCGCGCTCCGGGCAGAAAAAAAGTTCGAAGTAGTGGTGGGCCCTAAGCACAGTTCCCACAGGGGAACCTGCTCGATACCATGAGAAGAATAGAACGAGAATGGAATGACTATGGAATGGAAGTGATACAAATAGGAAACCCTAATTGTGTTGTACCCCCTATGGGATACCCCACTATGGCCTACACAAAATGTATAAACTATATAGAGTTCTGACATTTGCAGCCCAGTCTGTGAGTATCGGGGGAGTGTTGGATCCTCGGGATAAGCTGCTTCGTCTCCCGCTTCTGGATCGGGTATGAAATTTGGCCCTATCCGTTCTGCTTCATTTGTGTTGACTGTCGCAGGTGTTACGTAACCGTTGTCGGCAAAGTGATAGAAGACTTCGGCGTTGGCACTGTCGCGAGGATTTTCTTCGTCCATGGGCACGTTGACGGAGCAGAACGCGAGAGGTCCGGCTTCTTCCGATGCGTTGTCGACGTTCTGTTCATCCCAGTCTGCTTCGTCCGCTGCTGAGGCGAAGGCTCGGTCACCACGAAAACCACCTGTGGGGTCCTGATTCTCGTGCAAGTTGGCGAGGTACGTTTGAAGGGTGAGTCGCTCGTAGAAGATCACATCACGTGCTGCTACTGTTTCCTTTGAGTGGACGTCGAAGATTTTCCACGCGTTGTAATTTTTCTCGATGCCGAGGTGTAGTCCCAACTGTGCGCGTTGTGAAAATCTTCCCGCTCGTGCTTCTGGGGGTCGGTACTGTACCATGCACCCGAAGACTCGTAACATTTTTGTGCTGCCCTGCTTCCCTGTCCACAGCAGATGCGGTGATGCGTTGTTCGGGAGTGACGACGACGACAGCAAGTTGTGCAGCATGACAGCATGGTCCATTGCTGCAAGCCACTGATGGTTAGGTAGCCGCATGCCACGTAGCAGTTTGCGCATGCTGTTCTGCAGAGTCCTGTTCATTCTTTCCGCAACACCTTGCTGCTGATGTGCGTAGGGAAGGGAGAGGAGCTGCTTGATTCCCCTTTCCGCCAGGTACTGCTTGAAGCGCTGAGAGGTGTACTCTCCTCCTCCGTCTGACTGGAAGCTTTTCAGTTGTGTTCCTGATTCCCTTTCTGCTACCGGTAGCCAAGCGGCGAATGCTGCGAGTGCCATGTCGCGGCTGGGTAGGTTTCGGTGCCAGACGTATCGAGTAGCGGCATCGATGAAGGTTATTGTGTAGTTGTAAGTAGCTTGTCCTGGTTCTCGATTGAAGAGGATATCGCTGTACACCTTCTCGAGTGGTGCGTACGCGGGTGCGCTCGGGTTGTGGTGAGAAGAAAACGGTCGATGGGGTAAGTCGGCTTCGGGGCAGATGAGGGTAGTCCCTCGTGTCCGTTGAAGTTCTCTGCCGTCGGGTAGTAGTAGCGAATCTTTGCCGAGAACTCCTGCTCGTATTGTGTTATTTAACACTGTGTTGCTTGGATGTCGTGTGCGTGCGTGCCAGATGTCCTCAGGAGCGCGATGTCCGGGTGAACGTTGATATGCGTCGGAGTTGGAGTAGAAGCTGGCGACAAAGTTAGCGCTTCTGTGGACTTCTCGTTGGGTTGGGTTCAGCTGCTGTGCGAGTGTTGGTGGTGCTTCGTCGACGATGACTGGTGTAGTTGGTCCTGCTGCTGCCGATGATATTTCTGTTGCTGCAAATGTTGTCTCTGCTGCTGCCGGTGTTGTTTCTGCTGCTGCCGATGTTGTCTCTACTGCTGCCGATGTTGTCTCTGATGCTGCCTATGTTGTCTCTGCTGCTGCCGGTGTTGTCTCTGCTGCTGCCGATGTTGTCTCTGCTGTTGCCGATTGTTGAATTGTTGCTAACGCTCGTGTTCGTTCTGCTTCAGGAATGGTGTGTGAGCACCAGAAACCTCCCGAGCTGAAGTCGGGATCGAGATCCGGGGGATGTGTCCAATCGGCGAAGTTGACGATGGCGTCGCTATCTGCAGTGCCCAGGTCGGGGACGAAATCGAGGACGAAGACGTTGTTCTTCAACACCGCCCTTCCGATGTAGAGGCCGCCCTTCCCGTGGTATAACTTAAACTCCTGGGTGGTGCTGTCGGCTTCCAAGTGAATGCCTTTCGCCATCAACTGGCTGACACTCAGTAAGTTATAGCGGAGTCCCTCCGCGATAAGTACCTTTGACATGTGTAATATTAGATTTGTCTCTCGTGACTGAAGCTGTACCACTCCTTCTCGTCGTGTGCGCAGGTTCTGATTGTTGGCGACCGTGATGACTACTTCTCGCTGGAGTCGATGCTCGCGTTGAACGAAGCGCCCGGAGGAGCACATATGTTGTCCGCAGCAACTGTCCAAGAACCAAGTGTCTTGGCCGGACGGTTCGCTTTGAGCAATGGCGGCGTAGGATTCGGTTGGAGTGACTCGCGGCGAGGCGTCCTGTTATCGAGCTCTTCTTCCGGTGAGTAGTGGAGTGGTGATTCTGTTGTGCAGGAATCGGTTATCTTTACCATGCAATTGACAATATTTCTTGCTCCTTGTGCAGGTTGTCCAGTTGAAGTCGTTGAAGCCTGGATTGTGGTTGTCGGATTTGCTTGCGTTGAAGCAACTTGGGAACTTGAAGGCCGGAGTTGTTGCTGTGGTGTCGTCGACTGCTGACGAGACGGGCAGTGCGTGCGAGGATGACCCGAGGTCTTGCAAATGTGACACAACGGAGGTACCGTCTTCACTTGTTGCTGTTGTCGTTTGTTGTTGCCGTAGTATCGTCGCTGAGTGTGGAACGCAAACTCCGGTGCTAATGTTTTCTTCTTGTGTCTTTCTTCTTGCAGGTCCATGTCCTGCTGCTCGGCGTGGATTTCGGCGCAGAGTGCCGCTTCGGAGATCCTTCCGTGTGCTCGTAATATGGCGCGAGTGGAGCGCTAGTGGGGGCCGAGACCGCCGATGACCACCGTGACAAAGGCGTCTTCTGAAATTGACCCTCCGCATCGAAGAAGCTTATCGCGCAGTTCGCGGCAGCGGCTGATATAAGCCATGCCTTTCTCGCCTGGTTTCATTTCAATCGTTGTCAGCTGCGCCATTAACCTGCTTTGATTTACGCTGTCTGTTGCTTGATACAGGTTCTTCAGGTGGTTGTACGCGAGCTCCGCGGAGTTGCCGTAGCCTCGGTAGGTTCTGATGTTCTGCTGTTGGGTCGGGGTGATGTTTCTTAGCAGTATCGTGTACGCCATCATTGATTGATATGTGTACTGCTGCTTCTCATATTGTGTCCCGTTTGTTGGATATGGCAGGGACCCGTCGAAGAAGCCGAGAATATGTGCTCCTTCCATCATCAATTCGAACTCGAACGACCAGGTGAAGAAGTATTTGCCGTCGAAAGGCTTTGTCGTTTGCAGCTTTAGGACGTGCGCGAATTGTGACTGAACTTGTAATGCGTCCAATGCTCTTTCTTGTCCTGGTGCAGATTGCGGTTGCGGCATGAAGCTGACGGAGCCACGCTGGGGTTCGTACGGCGCAAAGGTAGGCTGCTGTTGTTGTTGTTGAATCCCGCGTGCGTAGGATGAGCCGTCGAGACTCATAGGAGTCACGTTGTTGTTGTTGCTGTTGTTTGACTGCGCAGGTACTCCTTGCTGGTGCTGCTCGTAGAAGGACATGAAGGAGAAAAATTTCTCCATCATGCTTTGATCGAAGCCTGCGGGTGTTTCCGTGGACCCAGCTGCTGGTCTCGTGGTAGTCCCTTCCTCTGTCTGTAGGCCAGAGACAGGAGGTGGAGTAGGAGTAGTGCTTGGAGAACCGTTTGTCAAACATTATATATGTTATACTTGTGTAGGCTACAGTGGGTTAGCCCATAGGGGGTACACAATTCTAGGGTTTACTACTTGTACTCTTTTCACTTCTAGTTGATCAATTTCCTGTTCGCTTATTCTCTCACCGTTGGAGGAGCTTCTCTCCTTCCTAGTAGACATGTCTTCTTGTATTGAGTGTTAAGGAAAGATAACTTTTTAAACTCTAACTGCTCTCATACCATGTTGGGCTGAAGTGCCCTTAGGATCTTCGTAGAGTTCAAGTCTGAGTAGGATTGTAATAGCGGAAGCGTTGAATAAGTAAGCCTTGAACCACCTTGCGCTGGTATGTGAGGGCAAAGTAAGTTGATTAAAACAGGCAAGTACAAAGATTTATATAAGAGTACAAGGAATACGAATAGATGTAATTAAACTACCTTGCTGTTGCGATTCGATACAGTGCGACTCGGGCAACTGCTCAATGTCGAGTCAGTTGTGTGTCCTTGCTGTCGCGCTGTATTGGTCAAGTCAAAGGTCGCTGACCTTTGACCTTCCCGTAACCTTCAGGCGGTTACCCTAACCTCCGAGGGTTGACTCGCGATGCTTCAATTTGGACTGCTTCGCTTTGTGTCCTGAGTTTCGACACGACAGAGGCGCTTAAGACTTATTGTTCCCAACAGCATCAACATCATAAAAAATCTATGCCCTCCCTGGCACCAGGCATCAACTTGATCAGCTGCTTTGTGCTATGACGAATCATCCTTTGACGAATCATGCATAGCCCCTATATCTCTTGTAAGATCTACAACACTTTTCCCGCTCAGGTAGTGTGTTCGGCACACTGGCATGTACGTCTCTGCGCCGCCCACCAGCCGCAGCTTCGTCTCCTGCGTCTTCCGCAGAGTGAACGACGCAGGCCGCCCACACATCTCGCACCGGGCGGCAAGCTTTGTCACGGAGTCGGCGTGCGGAATCAGATCCAACAACTCGCCAAAGCGCTTTCTGTAAGGCAAGGAAGAGATAAAAAAAGGGCATAGACTTTCTGATGAACTGAAGTGTGTAACGGGCGAATGATTTGGTGTGAGATGGGATGTGGAGAGATGGACTAGAGGGGTAATGGGGTTAAATGATGGGGACGACACACGGAGGCTAGCAGTTGGATATAAAAAGATGCACATGTACATGTGGTTAGGAAGAACGGCAGAGAAAAGACAACGGGTGAGTTAGCATGCCACCCCACCCACACCACCGTGCACCACTGCACACCAGACCACACACACACCACACACCACACCACACACCGTAAACCACACACCACACACCACACCACACACCGCACAGCACACACCACAGCACCGCACATCATCGCATACCACCATGTAGCACACCACTCAACACACACCTCCGAAAGTCTCCGTCCAGCCCTGCGATGAACAGTGTCTTGCCGTCATGGTCTGCCGCCCGCAAGGAGAACTCCACCAGCCCGTGAATGAACTGCGCCTCGTCCACCCCTATCACCGATGCCTGCAGAGGCAGGCAGGTAAGACACAGGGTGGAGAGGAGAGGCGAGGACAGAGGAGAGGCGAGGACAGAGGTGAGGGGCTGCTTTATAGGCGCCACTCCACCAGCCCGTGAATGATGGTGGAGTGGTTCATTCAATGAACCACACCTCGTCCACCCCTATCACTGCTGCCTGGGGGATAGGGAGGAGGGGGAGGGGTGGGGGGTGGGGGAAGGGGGTAGGTGGACAGAGAGGACATTTTTTAAGACTCCACCAGCCCGTGAATGAATTGCGCCTCGTCCACCCCTATCACTGGCGCCTGGGGGATGGGATGGGGTGGGGTGAAGGAGAGGAGAGCATGGGGAGGGGACACAGGAGGGAGAGGGGAGGAGAGGGAGAGCTTGCGTTGTCTGCTGGCACCTCCAGCAGCTGGACCACGAGGCAAGGCAACTTGCTGCCCGTACGCTTCTCGGTGCGGCATCTCCTCTGAAAACACTTCCAGCAGGGAGCGCACAGCGAGGCAGGCCATGGCGGCGCCGTCATGTGACAGCACCTCACAGCACCTCACAGCACCTCACGGCACCGCACGGCACCTCCCCCTGTCCAGCACAGCATCTCACCTGCTCGTAGGCTTCTCGAATTGCACCCTCCTCTGCCAACACCTCCAGCAGGCTCCTGACAGCAAGGCACGTCATGGCGGCGCCGTCATGAGACACCACCGCGTCCCGCGCGTACCTGAAGAAACACAGTACCGCACTCAACCCTTTTGTCAGCATCTTACCTGCTCGTAGGCTTCTCGATGTGCACCCCCCACTGAAAGCACTTCCAGCAGGGAGCGCACAGCAAGGCACGGCATGGCGGCGCCGTCGTGCGACACCACCGCGTCCCGCGCGTACCGCGTGTCGGCCTTTGACTTCACCACCACCACACGCCTGCAGGGTTTGGGTTTAAGAGTTCAGGTTTGTGGTTCCAGTCATCTGCGTCCCGCGCGTACCGCGTGGCAACCTTTGACTTCACCACCACTACACGCCTGCAGTGCTGTGAGAACGGAATCTGGGGTTTGGATGTTGAAGGTTTTGGTGTTGGATTGTTTGAGTGTTTGGGGTCTGAGGCACGGCCTTGTGTGTATCATGTGTCGCACGCCACTTCAGCACCGCCACGTGCTTGCTACGCCACGCGCTCACACGTTGGGGTTGCAAGATTTGGCAGTTCGAATGCAAGGGTTTGGGTTTCTGGTCTCGGGTTTCAGTCGCTTCGAACTGCCACGCCCAATCTCTCACCTGCCGCGCCCAATCTCTCACCTGCCGCGCCCAATCTCTCACCTGCCGCGCCCAATCTCTCATCTTCTTCGCCCCATCTCTCACCTGCCGCGTCCCATCTCTCACCTGCCGCGCCCCATCTCTCACCTGCCGCGCCCCATCTCTTCGTGCATGCGCGCCAGCAGCGCCGTCGTCTTCCCCGCGAACATCGGCCCCGTGATCACGTGGATCGCCCCGCTACCCCGCGCTCCTTGCGCCTCTGCCCCTTCCCCTTCCGCCTGCGCCCCCCCGGGTGCTTCCCCCTCGGGTACTGCTGGGCCCGTTACAGTCGCGCCCTCCGCGGTAACAGCACTGCTACCCGTTACTGGCGCATCCGCTACAGGCGCGCCGGAAGCAGCGCCAGCAGCAGCCGTGCGCGTTCGCCGGCGGGTCGCGGGCTTGGCATTGGGGGTAGCTTGAGAGTCGGCGGAAGCGGAAGTAACGGCTTGCGGCCGAAGGCGGGCGGAGGGTTTAACACGGGGAGTCTGACTGTCGCGGTCGCTAGTAGCACCTTTTCGTGCGTTCCCTGAAGACGCGGCGGAATTGCCGGCGCTCGGTCGACCTGCAACAGCTGCTGGGCGCGTGCTTATTTGCCGCGGGAAACCAGAGGACAGAGAAAGCAGCGGATCGGTTGGGATCGGTGACGGAGGTGATCGCCAGCTTGTCGTAGAGAGTCGCAGGGGGACGTGCGAAAAGAGGATCATTTGAAGCCGCGCGCAGGATGAGAGCGCGCGGCAGGAAAGCATTGTCGCTGCAATCGCTTAACGCTCGCCACTTGGTGTCGTTAACGAAAAACAGTGCTGACGAAAACGCGCGACTTTCGCGAACGTCGCAACGACAGCGGGCGGCAGTCGCACAGATAGAGCTACGGGCGGGCGACGGGTAAGAAACGGATCAAGAATCCGCTGCTAAGGGCACCAAGGTGATATTCTTTTAAAAATCAATGCTAATGGCGGCAACAAGCCCTGGATAGTGCAAGCTCGTAAGAAGTTGATTGCATTGCGCCGCGCTTCGGTAGCGAGAAGCTTGCTCGGATCGACTCAAGCCCGCTACAGGATATGAGAGGAATGCAGTGTTTCAGGTTGGACTGGTTGCAGTTTTTACGCGATTTGGTGCGGTTTAGCACGGTATATGTCTGCGATTCGAGCCTGTTATAGAACGGTGGAGTAAGATGCTCGGCAGTGCACTGCGGTGTAAACCACGCACTGACTCGCATCAACAGTCAGAAAAGTGCGGGAAATATGCAAAGCACAAATATCTGGTGTGTTTGTGGATATTTCTGAGTGAGGGCGCATTCTAGATGACCTGAGTACCGTGTTCAGGGTACCAGAAGGAACCGAACATCGTAGTGTTCTCGCACTACGCAGTGGTGGTAACTGCAATGAAATTGTATTCCGAAAGTGAAGGCTGTCCTGCTGCCTTTGTACCCCCTCAGCAGCACTCACCCAGGGTCCATCCCAGATGTCTACTATGTTGGACATACGATATGGATGTCCGTCCATCCCGCTTTCAGCACAACCACGCTCTATGCCATTCCGATGATTCTGATCTGAACCATTGATGAGGATCGGCGTGGGCGTCGCTCGTCGCTCGTCGCGTTCAGCAACTGGCCTTGCTCTTTCCAGAATGTGCGTTTGACGACGCTGTGCTACGCTAGCTGAGACTTAGTGGACTAGCTGCCTGCCCGGGAATACGAACAACATATCCCGAAGCTTTGATATTCACGGGAGCAGGCGAGGGGCTCTTTGAAAGTCCTTCTCGCCGCAACGCGTCGTTCCTATGGCAGCTTCCGCTCACTCGCAATGCGTCGCGGTATCGAATTCCCGCGTCGGCAATATTTTTTCCGTCATCACCCCGTCGTGTCTCGCATCAGGATCCCCTCAGCTCCCCTCCTCCTGCGTCTCTTTCCGCTCTCTCCCCCTCATCTCCCTCCCTCTTCTCCCCTCGCTCCGCGTCCCTTCCGCCGCTCAAAGCGCGCTTCCGCGTTCCGCGCAAATTAAGCTGTGTATAAGCAGCGCGGGGAAGGGTGCATTTCTAAGGCACGAATGGAATGGACTTCGGAGTAAGGGACTGGGGGAAAGGGGGGGATGGCGGAGGGCGCAAGGATTAGGGTTTTCAACGCCGAAGGCGAGTGGGGGGGGTGGCGCGGGCGCGCATTTCTCGCGGTCGGCGGAAAACATGAGGGAAAATTCCAGTATGAGGGGCATACGGGGGAGAGCAGAGCGAAATGATAAGGGGAAGGGGAAGCGGGGAGGTGGGGTACGCGGAAACGGCGGAGTTGGTAGCGAATCAGTTGATAACGGATCGAACAGCTGGAGATCCCAAGGCTGGGACGACGAAACAAGCAAATATGGAGGCGCCTACAACTCATCGAGTGCTTATAACGGAGGCGGTTACAGCGAGGACGAGCGGAATGTGACTAGAACGGTGGACCAACTGATGGAGCGATTCGAGTCGCTTCAGCAGCAGAGAGAGCGGGGCGCAGGTGGCGCCGCGATTGGCGGAGGCATGACGCGATTCGAGATGGATGATGACGAGGTGGAGGAGGAGGGGGGCGGGGAGGATCTGGAGGAGCTAGAGGAGGGGGTGCTGGATGTGATTGTAGGGGAGAGTGACTATGAAGACGAGGAGGAGGAAGAGGAAGAGGAGGAAGAGGAGGAGGAAGAGGAGGAGGAGGAGGAGGAGGAGGAGGGAGGGGAGGGGATGGGGATGGAGGGGATGAGCATGAGCGAGAGAGTGCATCAGCTGCAGATGCGAGTGCAGCAAGCTCAGTATGCCACCGCTGCTGGTGCTGGTGCAGGTGGTGGTGCGGTGATCACGGCTCGTGATCTGGCCAGGCTGTTCGACCACCCCATTGACAAGTTCCAGGTGAATGGTGCCAGCCGTTGGATCCTTCTCTAGATGATCACAGCCGTTGGGCCATGTGTACCCTCCTCCTGTCCTTGCGTCCTTGCCGCCCTGCAAGAAACTACTGCCGTGCGTGCGGCACTCTTGTCCGACCCTCCTCAACCTTCATGGGCTGCCGTGCCACACTTGTAGTGCCGAACGCATTCCGGCATCTCACTTCCCCTCCTTCGTTTCCGCTTCTCTGCTGATACCCATTGGAATACTTTCCAGCCTGCCCTGGCTGGTGTCTGTTCACCTCTCAACTCTGACCCAAACCCTTTTCTCACACCCTTGTCACCCAATCTCACCTTAAACCCTCAACCCTGAGTTCCAATCACCCAATCCCGTCTATAGAGCCTAACCCTTCCGCCTCTCCCCCATCCCCACACCTCCCTCTCCCTCCTGCGGCGAGTGAAGACAGAGGCGTTTCTGCGGGGCTCATCAGTGGTGGTGAGTGCGCCCACCCGCAGTGGCAGGACACTCGTGAGGGAGGCAGCAGCAGTGTTGAACCCTCATCCAACCCCAACCCCAAACTCTACCTCCCTACAGCGAGTGGCGATAGTGGCCTTCCTGCGGACCTGCGTTCCTGCGAGGCTCATCAGTGGTGGTGAGTGCGCCCACCCGCAGTGGCAGGACACTTGTGGGGGAGGCAGCGGCAGCACTGGCCGCAACCAATCCTGTCCTGATTCTCTCTCTTTAACCCCCATCCCTTCCTTTCCAACAGCAAGTGCCAAAAGAGGCATTCCTGCGGGGATCGTCAGTGGTGGTGTGTGAGCCCACCAGCAGCGGCAAGACACTCGTGGGGTAAGCAGCAGCTGTGTTGATTACACAACCCCAACCCCAATGTCAACCTCCGTGCAGCGAGTGGCAATAGAGGCCTACCTACGTGGCTCCTCAGTGGTGGTGTGTGCACGGAGCCCACCAGCAGCAGCGGCAAGAGACTCATAAGGGAGGCACCTCATGCACTAGGTGCAATCAGGCCTGATTCTCTCATTTTCGAACCCAACCTTTTCATTTGATGCAGAGCGAGTGGCGAGAGAGGGGTTTCTCCGTGGCTCATCAGTGGTGGTGTGTGCGCCGCGCCCAGCAGCAGCGGCAAGACACTTGTGGGGGAGGAACTTCGTGCGCTTACTTACTGCAATCAGCCCTGATTCTCCAATGTTCTAATCCTAACCCTTCATTCCTGACAGCGAGTGGCGATAGAGGCCTTTCTGCGAGGGTCGTCAGTGGTGGTGTGTGCGCCCACCAGCAGCGGCAAGACACTGGTGGGGGAGGCAGCAGCAGCAGCCACGATGGCGAGGGGAGGGCGCCTCATCTACACCACGCCGCTCAAAGCCCTCTCCAACCAGAAACTCCGGGACTTCAGGTGCGATGCGATGCACAGAGGAGGTGGGTGGGACAATTAGAGTTCAGGTTCGTTGTCATTTGGCAAGGATGCAACAGAGCCATGATTTCCCTGCTTTCTATTCTTCTGCCGCCCGCCCTACGCCTATTCTTCTGCCCCTGCGCCTACTCTCCTGCGCCGTCGCAAGCCTCCGTCCTTACCTTTTGCTTGTTACACCTGGCCTGCCACCGGTCCTCCCCCAACCATGCTGTGCTGCCATGTGGCATGGCAGGGTGAAGTTTGGGGAGGGCAACGTGGGGCTGCTGACTGGTGACGTGGCAGTGAACCGAGACGCGCCCATCCTCGTCATGACCACTGAAATCCTGCGCAACATGCTCTACACCAGGTGTGTGTGACTATAGCGAGATGATCTTCACCAGGTGTGACTATAGCGACACGCTTTACACCAGGTGTGAAGCGCAACATGCTCTACACCAGGTGTGGCATGACTATAGCAAGATGCTCTGAACCAGGTGTGGTGTGTGACTATAGCGAGATGCTCTGCACCATGTGTGTTGTGACTGTAGCGAGATGCTCTGCAACAGGTGTGGTATGACTATAGCAAGGCGAGATGCTCTGCTACAGGTGTGGTGTGTGACAGCGAGATGCTCTGCAACAGGTGTGGTGTGTGACTATAGCGAGATGCTCTGCAACAGGTATGACAATAGCGAGGTGCTCTGCACCAAGTGGGGTGTGTCGCTATAGCGAGGTGGCCTACGCAGGTGAAGGGTGTGAATATATTGAGACGAGTTGCCCTTCACCAAGTGTGACTATAGTGACGTGCTCTACACCAGGTCGAGGTGCGCTACCTTCAGGGACTGAGATGCCTTTCAAAGGGTGTGACTACGACGTTCTCTACAGGTGCGTTGCCTCAAGGGAGCGAGATGTGAAAATAGTTACACCAGGTGTGTCACGTAACTATACTGGAATGGAACGTCATTTATCTCCCTCCTCCCATTCCCCCCTCCCTCCTCTTCTCGAGTTTCCCCTTTTTCTATAAACAAGGTGCACTGCCTCTCACCCCCTCCATTCCTCCTTCCCTCTCTGCTCCCAACCACACCCCCATTCCCCACACCCCCATTCCCCACACCCCCATTCCCCACACCCCCATTCCCCACACCCCCATTCCCCACACCCCCATTCCCCACACCCCCATTCCCCACACCCCCATTCCCCACACCCCCATTCCCCACACCCCCATTCCCCACACTCCCTCTCCTCCCCTGTCTCCCCTTCCAATCTCCCTACCCATTTTGAGAATTCTCAAAAGTGATTTCGATATACCCCCCGTCTCTCCTCGCCTGGCAGCATGGGGGCGGGCGAGGCGGAGGAACAGAGGCTGAGGGGAGTGGAGGCGGTGGTTCTGGACGAGGTGCACTACCTGTCGGACATCTCAAGGGGCACTGTGTGGGAGGAGACGGTGAGTGAGGGGGGGAGGGCTGGCTGGCGGGGATTGGTTTCACTCGGCCACATTATACTTCACCTTATGTTCGGCGTGGCTGTAGGACTATCTGCGATGCAAGCAAGCATACCTGCTGCATCCACGTCTGCTACAAGAAGATGAGCATTCCATGTTGGATGTGGTAGCAGGACAAAGTGTATATAAAATCAGTGATGCATCAAGTGCATAAAAAACGTGACTAACGATATAGACAATCATACATTATATCTTACCACGAGGACGTCAAAACGACTTCCATCGTTAAATAGAATCACTGATTCTACATACAGTTTGTCCTGCTACCACATCCAACATGGTTCTCCCTTATGCACCCTACCCTCTCCTCCCTGAGTGCACTGCGAGCGAGCACCAAGGCCAAGCAGTGATAACCCAGGTGATTTACTTCTCCAAGGCCATTCAGCTGGTGTGCCTGCCTCTTGAAAGAGACACGATAGAATTCTCTCCTACCCACCCACCCACACCACCGACCTACCCCTCCCTCACTGCGCTGATGAAGGCCTGTTTGGTCGAAACGCGTTGGCACGCACATCCCAGGCGATGTTTTGTCATACCAATTGACTTTCTAAGTGACTTTTGAGTCGACTCAAAAATCTTACCAATTGACTTTCTAAGTCTTTCTTCCGCTCGCTGTTGTTCACCTAGTTAGATCTGGTTAGGTTCCATCCATGTATATCGATATCACCATGTAGATCTACGCACGAGCGAGCTCGGTTGGCTTGCTACGATCGAATCTGCCCCTACACAACATCTCTTGGGAGAGACGTGACAGAATTCTCTCCTACCCACCCACACCACCCACCTCCCCCCTCCCTCTCTTCCTGTCTCTGCTACCTGCAGGTGATCTACTGCCCCAAGTCCATTCAGCTAGTGTGCCTCTCCGCCACAGTCGCCAACCCTGATGAGCTTGCAGACTGGATTGGCAGGGTGAGTAAGTGAGTGAGTGAGAGAGAGATTTCTTAGTCTGCAAGCCATCACGTTGGTCTGTCTCGCTGCTCGCTCTTCTCCCTCCTCCCTTCCCTGGGTCCTTCTCGCCTCGCCTAGGATTCGTCTGAAGATGCCACCGCCCCTTACAACAACATTGCTGCTCTCAACCGTGCAGCACCTCTACATCCCTCCACGTCTTCCTTGACCCCGCCTTGCTGACTTTGATATTTCTCCTCGTGTCCACCTGCCCTCTGCCCCTCTGCCAGTCAGCATCCTCTCTGTTAGCATATCCTCTAAAAAATCAACATATGACATGCGTTGCATCTGTGCTTGCATCAGCGGAGGAGGAAGGGCACACTGCTGGCCATCTGGTTCATCCGGCTATCCGGCCAATCAACTTCATCCATCTCGCCCAGCAGCTCCCTCAGCAACTTACTCATTCCATGATCCATCTCCCATTGCCATTTTCATTTCCCTCCCACCCGCCTGCCTGCCCACCCTCCCACTCGCCTGCCTGCCCCGCTGCCATCAGGTGCATGGGCGCACGGAGCTCGTCACCTCACAGCACCGCCCGGTACCGCTCAAGTGGCACTTCTCCACACGTTTCCGCATGCTGCCTCTCCTTGATAACCGTGGCCGTGACATCAACCCGTACGCATGCACACACCCGCACACACTCACACACACTCACACACACTCGCACACACTCACACACACTCGCACACACTCGCACACACTCGCACACACTCACACACACTCATACTTGCTTCTCTCCTTCCCTTCCCACCGCATGCTGCCTCTGCCTCTTCTTGACAACCGTGGCCGTGACATCAACCCGTGCGCATGCACACTTTCGCACACACTCGCACACACTCACACACACTCGCACACACTCGCACACACTCGCACACACTCACACACACTCATACTTGCTTCTCTCCTTCCCTTCCCACCGCATGCCTCTGCCTCGTCGTGACAATCGCGGCCGAGACATCAGCCCGTATGCTCGAGCACTCGCTTCTCTCCTTCCCCCACCCCCCCCCCCCCTCTCCCCTCCCACTCTTCTCCCTTTCAATGTTCCTCTTTCCCCCCCTCTTCCTCTCCCTCCTTAAACTCTCCCTCTCCAACCATCTGTCCTCGTTATCCTTCCTCCCCTGTTTCTGCTTTGTTTCGTCCCACTCCTCTGCACGTTCTTGCCGCTGTTACCCTCCCGTTCTCCCTTCCCCCTCCCCTTGGTTCCCCCATATCTCCACACCTTCTCTTCCCCCGCCCCCCCACACCCCCCCAACACCCCCCAATCCCCCAACTTTTCCCCAACCGCCCGTCACCCTTCGTAACTCTTCCCCTACCTTCCCCCGACCCTCCTCCAAACATCCCTCTAATCCTCTGCCAGTCAGCTGCTGCTGCGCCCTTCTGGTGACCCGTTTTTGGAGGAGCTGCAGTCCGGTAGGATGCTGCCACGTGGCAGTGGCAGATCCTTCCAACGGTGGGATGCGGATGACCAAAGCAGCAGCGGCGGCAGTGGCAAGCGAGGGAAGGAATCTAAGGGTTTCGCAGGGAGAGCAGACAGAGACGCAGGGAGAGTAGGCAAGAAGGGCAGCAAGAACGGGAAGGGGATCGCAGCAGCTTTGTCTCGTAGTGGGGGAGGGTTAGCCGAGCTGGTGGGGAGGGGGCGGCGGGGGGAGGCGAAGAACCGAGTAGAGGAGCTGTCGGCGCAGCAGGTGCAGCAGCAGTGGCGGCGGCAGGTGCCGCGGGTGAGAGACACTCTGGAGCAGCTGAGAAAGAAGGACATGCTCCCCGCCATCTGGTTCATCTTCAGTCGGCGAGGCTGCGACACGGCCGTGTCGTTTGTCCGAGACACCAACCTGCTGTCGCCCCGTGAACAGGTGCGGGGGAGGGTAGGGGGGAGGGGAGGAGGGAGGGTAGGGGGGAGGGGAGGAGGGAGGGTAGGGGGGAGGGGAGGGGGAAGGGTGAAGTGAGTGGGCTGGTGAGCAAGTGAGTGAGTGCTAGGGGGGGGGGGGGAGGGAATGGGCAGAGGGAATGAATTCACGAGAGCAATTGGGGCAGCTGAGAAAGAAGGACATGCTGCCCGCCATCTGGTTCATCTTCAGCCACCGCGGGTGTCAAACGGCCGTGTCTTTTGTGCTGTCGCCCGCGGGTGTCACACGGCCGTGTCTTTTGTGCTGTCGCCCGCGGGTGTCACATGTGCGGGATACGAACCTGCTGTCGCCCCGTGAACAGGTGAGGGAGGGACGAGGTGAGGGAGGGACGAGGTGAGGGAGGGACGAGGTGAGAGAATAAATAGGAGAGATTGAGTGAACAGATGAGTGAGTGAACAGGAGAGTGAGTGTGAGTGGGTGGGCTGATGAATGAGCGCAAGGTGAGTGAGTGTGAAGAGATGAGAGAGGAGTATTTTGAGACGTCTCATAACACTTGTTCAATTATGAGTGTGAAGAGATGAGAGGGAATAGATGCAGAGCACCAACCTGCTGTCACCCACTGAACAGGTGGGTGAGAGGGAAAGGGGGAGGGAGTGAGTGTGAATGAAGGGATGAAGACGAGTGAGTGTGCCAAGAGAAGGAAGTATCTTTGTCGGACCTTTTGTGTTCCCTTGCGTTCAATTTTCACGGGCACAGGTTGGTGGGCCATCCATGGGGCAGCAGCAGCCAGAGGGAGTGACAGAGGGGGCAGCAAATGTTGCCCCTGCCCCTTGCCCATTCTCCCCTCTTCCCCTCCCCTCCTCCTTCCCCTGTCATGCTCACAGGAGGAGGTGGCAGAAGCGATAGCAGCGCTGAGGCAGCAGCAGCCGGAGGCGGTGAGGGAGGGGGCGGTGGAGGCGCTAAAGAAGGGAGTGGCGGCACACCATGCGGGGTGCCTGCCACCCTGGAAGGGGTTCGTGGAGGACCTCTTTCAACGCGGGCTGGTCAAGGTGTGTGCGGTGCTGTGCGGTGGGATGCGGTGCTGTGCTGCTGGGCTGGGCTGTTAGGAAAGCACTCAAGAAGGGAGTGGCGGTGCACCATGCAGGGTGCCTGCCGCCCTGGAAGGGGTTCGTGGAGGACCTGTTTCAACGCGGGCTCGTCAAGGTCCGTGGTTCTGAGAGGTGTTGTGTGGTGCTGTGTGGTGCCGTGCGTGCGGTGCTGTGTGGTGCTGTATGGTGTGGTGTGCACCACCACTGTGTTCTCTGCCCCTCCTTTCTCTGCCCCTCCTTTCTCTGCCCCTCCTTTCTCTGCCCCTCCTTTCTCTGCCCCTCCTCTCTTTGCCCTCTTCTCTTTACCGCATCTCTCGTCCTCTTCCGCCTCTTCCCCCTCCTCGCTCTTCCCCGCCCTTCCCTTTCCTCTCCAAACCGCGGCTTAACTCACCGTTGCTGCTTTCCCTCCCTCCCGCCCTCCCCCCATCCACACCCCACCAGGTGGTATTCGCAACAGAGACACTGTCAGCGGGCATCAACATGCCAGCGCGAATCACTGTGCTCTCTCGGCTATTTCCTCTATCCCTCCCCTCCTCCCCAGTCCCCACTCCTCTCTCCTCCTCCCCCCCTCCCTCCCCACCTTCGCCTTCCTCCCACCAGGTGGTGTTCGCCACAGAGACACTGTCAGCGGGCATCAACATGCCTGCGCGCACCACTGTGCTCTCTGCTCTCTCCAAGCATCTGGGCGGGTATGGATGCATGGTGCTGGGTGTGATAGAGGTGCAATGCTGTGTGCGATGCTGTGTGCGATGCTGTGTGCAATGCTGTGTGCGATGCTGTGTGCGATGCTGTGTGCGATGCTGTGTGCGATGCTGTGTGCGATGCTGTGTGCGATGCTGTGTGCGATGCTGTGTGCGATGCTGTGTGCGATGGTGTGTGCGATGCTGTGTGCGATGCTGTGTGCGATGGTGTGTGCGATGGTGTGTGCGATGGTGTGTGCGATGGTACGTGCATTGGCATCTGTTGTTGCTATCCGCTAACTTGTTCATTTTCATGTTCGTCCCCCCTCTCTTCCCCTCTCTATCATTCTCAGGGGAAACGCCGGTCGCAGCCTGCTCTCAGCCGGTCGCAGCCTGCTCTCAGCCAAAGCGATGCTGCAGATGGCGGGGCGTGCGGGCAGGAGGGGCAAGGACAGGCAGGGGCACGTGGTGGTGGTGCAGACGCCCTTTCATTCCCCTTCCCTCTCCTCCTCTCACCTTTCCCTTCCACTCCCCCTCACCTCGTGCGCAGGGGTAACGCGGGTCGCAGTCTCCTCTCAGCCACCGCGCTGCTACAGATGGCAGGGCGGGCGGGCAGGAGGGGCAGGGGCACGTGGTGGTGGTGCAGACACCCTTTCATTCCCCTCTCACCTTCCCCTTCCACTCCCCCTCACCTTGTGCACAGTGGTAATGCGGGTCGCAGTCTGCTCTCAGCAAACGCAATGCTGCAGATGGCGGGGCGGGCAGGGAGGCGGGGCAAGGACAGGCAGGGGCACGTGGTGGTGGTGCAGACGCCCTTTGAGGGCGCGCAGGACTGCTGCCGCCTGCTGCTGGGGGGGGCTGACCCGCTTGTGTCTCAGTTCACGGCCACCTATGGCATGGCGCTCAACCTGCTGGGGGTGAGTTCCATTCCATTCCATGGGGTGGCTCACTCAGAGTGTTTGTATGTGCCTGTGGTGTGGTGTGGCGCTCGCTCAATCTCAGAGCACACAGGGGCAGGGGCACGCAATGTGGTGGTGGTGGTGCAGACGCCCTTCGAGGGCGCTCAGGATTGCTGCCGCCTGCTGCTGGGAGGGGCTGACCCCCTCGTCTCCCAATTCACCGCCACCTATGGCATGGCACTCAAGCTGCTGGGGGTGAGTTCAATGTGGTAGGGTGGGTCACTCAGTTCGGTTGCACTGCATGTGTGTGTGAAGACTGTTGAGAGTGGACTCAGGAGGTGGTGCTGCCTGCTGCTGGGAGGGACTGACCCGCTTGTGTCGCAGTTCACCACCACGCCACCTACGGCAGATTTAGACATATCTCAGTGAGCTGCGTGCGTGTAGTAGGCTTAAAGCAAAGGAAAAACAGCGGAAACCTGTTGGGAGGGACTGACCCGCTTGTGTCGCAGTTCATGGCCACCTATGGCATGGTACTTAACCTACTGGGGGTGAGTCTGATGGGGGTGGGTCAATGAGAGATGACTCGCACGACTCGCATGACTCGCATGACTCGCATGACTCGCATGACTCGCACGACTCGCATGACTCAGCCTTGAGTCATGCCCCTCCCATCCATGCAATAAGCATTCAAACATTTTTGAGTCGACCTGTGAACCCCTGCACTTCCTCTTTCTCTACCCCGTGCCTTTGCCCGTCATTTCTCCATACCCTATCATCTTCTCTCTTGTTTTACGCATCCTCCTCCCCTCCTCCCCGCTTCCTCCCTCCCCTCTCCCTCCCCCCAGTCCCTCTGTCCGTTTCTTTTCATTCTCATTTTGGTGTCACACATGTCTGTTGCACAGAGCACTCCTGTGTGGCAGGTATTGTTTTCAGACATCTCAAAACAAATCTTCTTTTATGCGCTTTCATTCTTTGCCACGTGTCTTTTCCACAGGGCGCTCCTGTTTGGCAGGAGAAGACAGAGGCGGGCAGTGGTACGGGCGCAGATGGAGGTGACTCAAACGAGGGTGCCTCTACCAGCAACGGCGCTGCAGGCGAGCCTGCAGTAGCTGCTGCAGGGGAGGAGGGCGAAGCAGCAGAGGCGTCAGCGGCAGCAGCGGCAGAGCCGGTGACGGCAGTGGCGGTGCGGCGGGGGCGCAGCATGGAAGAGGCGAAGGCGCTGATAGAGAGGAGCTTTGGGAACTACCTGGCGAGCGAGGTGCGTGGGAGGCGAGCGAGGTGCGTGGGAGGCGAGCATGGGTGGGAGGCAGAGCATGGTTGGGAGGTAGAGCATGGTTGGGAGGCAGAGCATGGTTGGGAGGCAGAGCATGGTTGGGAGGCAGAGCATGGTTGGGAGGCAGAGCATGGGGGGGAGGCAGAGCATGGTTGGGAGGCAGAGCATGGTTGGGAGGCAGAGCATGGGTGGGAGGCAGAGCATGGGTGGGAGGCAGAGCATGGGTGGGAGGCAGAGCATGGGTGGGAGGCAGAGCATGGATGGGAGGCAGAGCATGGGTGGGAGGCAGAGCATGGGTGGGAGGCAGAGCATGGGTGGGAGGCAGAGCATGGTTGGGAGGCAGAGCATGGTTGGGAGGCAGAGCATGGGTGGGAGGCAGAGCATGGGTGGGAAGCAGAGCATGGGTGCATGAGTGCTTGGGAGTGTGTGCCACAGAATTGTCCGTCCAGCTACCATGGGTGGGTGGGTGGGTGGGTGGGCGGGCGGGCGGGCGGGCGGGCGGGCGGGTGGGGAGCCTCTTACTGTATGGAGGAAGCAAAGGTGCTGATAGAGAGGAGCTTTGGGAACTACCTGGCGAGCGAGGTAAGTGGGAGTGATGTTGGAAAGCTAGAATTGATACATTGAATAATGAGCCAAGAGGCTCTTTAGTACAAACAATGAGCAAGAGAGAGATGAGAGGGAAGCTTACCCTATTGGCCAATAAGTTGGCCAATGGGTGAGCTTGCTTGTGACCCAAGCAACCACAAATGTGTGTTGGTTGGGATTGGTTGAGCTAAGGACCAATTCCAAGCAACCACAAAATGTGGTTGGAGGTACACTAAGCAACCCCCCAATTTATAAATGTGCTACACTTCTAGCCTATGTATGTTGTATGAAATATGAAATTACAACACAACCCTCCAACATGCATAAGGCTAGAAGGCTAGAATCAAGAGGCGGGAGGCGACTTAGAAGGAGTGAGGCCAAGAAGACGAAGTAGGAAAGAGTGAGCGGCATGAGGAAGAGCTTTTGTGAAGATGTCGGCAAGGTTGGCCGCCGAGTCAACCTTGTCGAGGCGAAGGTGCCCCGCCTGAACAAGATCGCGAATGAAGAAATGACGGAGCTCAATGTCCTTGGAGCGCACGTGAAACACTGCATCTTTGGTGAGGTGAATGGTACTAGCATTGTCACACCAAATTGTGGGACAGCGCTTGGGGGCACCAAGTTCCTCAAGAAGGAAGGTGAGCCAGCGGGCCTCTTGCGCAGCCATGGAGGCGACATACAATTCCGCCTCGCAGGAGGAGAGGGCTGCAGCCGAGGAGCGGGTGGAGCGCCAGCTGATAAGGCCGCTGCCAAGAGAGAAGCCATAGCCCTGGGAGGAGCGACGATCTGGCCGGGAATCAGCCCAGGAGGAGTCACTGTAGCTGCTGAGAAGAGGTGGGGAGGGACCGCCAAGGGTAAGGACATAGTCCTTGGTGCCACGAAGGTACCGGAGGACACGCTTGGCGGCCTGAGTGCTCTTCTGTATGCTTGCCTGCGCCAACAAAACGAGCGAGGACGCTGATGGGGTAGGCAAGGTCAGGGCGAGTGGAGACCATGGCGTACATGAGGGAGCCGATGAGCTCGGGATAAGGATGGGAGGAGGCTGAGGGGGAGGTGGGTGGACAGAGGTGGTGTCCGACAGAAAGAGGAGTAGGTTGGGCGCCACCGCGGACCATGTCAAACCGCTCCAAGACCTGCTGCAAGTAATGACCCTGGGAGAGAGATATGGTGCGGGCGGAGCGGTCACGGGTGATGGTCATGCCCAGGTAATGCTGCAGCTCGCCCAAGTCCTTGCATTTGAGACGGCTGCCCAACTCAGCCTTAACACGCTCCAATTCGCCAAGGTCGGCAGTGAGCAGAATCATGTCATCGACATACACAAGGATGTAGAACGGGGAGGGGCAGGTGCGGAGGAAGAGGCTGGCGTCAGAGCGGGAGGTGCGGAACCCAAGTTCAGCAAGGGTGGCGGCAAGCTTAGCATGCCACTCCCTCGGGGCCTGTCGAAGCCCATACACAGGGCGACGCAGCTGCCAGACAGAGTCTGCAGGGAAGGGAAGGTGAAAACCAGCTGGACGCTCCATGTAGATAAGCTCGCGGAGGACGCCTTGGAGGAAAGCGTTAGAGACGTCCATTGAGTGGATCTCCATATTGAGGCGAGCGGCGAGGTCGAGCACTGCGCGAACAGTAGCAGGCTTGGCAGTGGGAGAGAAGGTATCGAAGAAGTCAAAACCATACCGCTGCGTGAACCCCTTGGCACAGTAACGAGCCTTATAGACGGGCGGCTCCCCTGGCAGCTGTTTGACGCGAAACACCCACTTCCCTTTCACCACGTTCGTAGAGGAGGGAGGGCGAGGCACATCAACGAAAGAGGAGTTGGCGACAAAGGCCTCCAGCTCCTTGATAATGGCGGCGAGCCAGAGTGGGGCGTCGGGGCAAGCCATGGCCTCCTCATACGTGGTAGGGATGAAAACGGAGGGAGCAGAGGAGAATGCGAATACTGGTGTCCCAGAAAGGTCGAAGGTGATGGGTAGAAGGGAAGGGTCACAGAGGTGGAGGTCAAGGAACTCCTCATGCGAGTCCTCGGAGAGGGAGGTGTGGAAGGAGCGGATGACCGTTGGTGCCGCTGCACGTGCCACTGCACGTGCCGCTGCTGGTGCCGCTGCTGGTGCCGCTGCTGGTGCCGCTGCTGGTGCCGCTGCTAGTGCCGCTGCTGGTGCCGCTGCTGGTGCCGCTGCTAGTGCCGCTGCTGGTGCCGCTGCTGGTGCCGCTGCTAGTGCCGCTGCTGGTCCCGCTGCTGGTGCCGCTGCTGGTCCCGCTGCTGGTCCCGCTGCTGGTGCCGCTGCTGGTCCCGCTGCTGGTCCCGCTGCAGGTGCCGCTGCTGGTCCTGCTGCTGGTGCCGCTGCGGGTGCCGTTGCGGACGGTGCTGCTGGTGCCGCTGCTGGAGAGGTGGCAGAGGGGGCTGCTGCAGGAGGAGGTTGATGCAGAACAGCCTGGAAGAAGTGGTGAAGGAGAGGGGAGAGTGGGGGGAGGGTAGAGGTAGAGAGGGTAACAGGGGGCGGTGCACCAAGGATACTGTCACGTGACCTGGTATGGGGGTACCGGGTAAGTACGGTGCGGGGAGGGGGGGAAGGACGAGTCGGCGGCGAGGGAGGTGAAGGAGGGGCGGGAGGGGCACTAGGAGAGGAATGTGTGGGGGAGACGGGAGAGGACAGAGGTTCCGGGTCAAATATATCACCAGACGAGGGAGGGGCACCGTGGGATGGGGACGACGGTGGGGGGGGGGGGAGGGAGAATGGGGGGAGGAGGAAGTAGTGGGGGAGGGGTGGTGTCAGACCAGACAAGGGGACGGGGAAGACGGGGGAGTGGGTCAGTGGATGGGGGAGAGGAGTAGTAGGGAGTGGACTCATCAAAGACCACATCCCTACTGCGGAATAGACGACCTGAGGGGGGATGGAGGAAAAGGTAGTCAGGTGAGGAGGAGTTATGACCGAGAAAGATGCAGGGAAGGGTACGAGGGGCAAGCTTTCCCATAGAGCGGGAGCGGTCAGTGGGGTGAAGGAGAACATAAGCCTTTGAGCCCCAGACACGAAGATACGAGACATCAGGTTTGTTGTTCGTCCACAGCTCAGTGGGGGTGGTGGATGGGAGAAGAGGGTGAGGGTAAAGGTTAGTAAGGAGGGCGGCATGAAGGAGGGCGTAGCCCCACAATGAAGGAGGGCAGGAGGCGTGGACAAGAAGACACCGGGCAGTTTTGGTGATCTCTCGAACACGACTTTCAGCCACACCGTTCTGCTGTTGGGAGTGAGGGAGGGTGTAAGTCTGAAGAATGCCATGAGACTGACAGTAGGAGGATATTTGGTTGTTAAGGAACTCACCACCACCATCAGAGTGAAGGCGGCGAACAGGGCGCCCAAAATGGGTATTTGCCCGCTCGAGCCAGGCGATGATCGCAGCCGGGGCATCTGCCTTCGTCCGAAGGAGAGAGACGGACGAGTACCGGCTGTGATCATCGACGAGTACGAGGAGGTATCGATGGCCCTGGCGAGTGGGAGAGGGATTGGGGGCCCAGAGGTCCATGTGAACAAGATCAAGTGGCTGCGCAGCAGCGGAGGGGGAGCTCCGGTGCGGCTGCTGCTTGAGCTTGCTCTGAACGCAGACGGTGCAAGGGGGGGCAGGGGATTTGGGGAGGGGAGGGAGGGAGGAGGGGAGACCGTGGAGGAGACCGGTGGAAACAGAGGAGCGTAGAGTAGCGAAGTTAGGGTGACCTAGCCTGTGATGGAGGAGGACGGCAGGGTGGGAGAGGGAGCGACAGGAGCAAGAGGAGTCAAGGGGGGGCCGGGAAGGGAGGTCCGGGTTAGTGGGAGGGAGAGGAGGAGGTGGGATGAGAGGGTGGAGGGGGGGACGAGAGATGACCTGACAGGAGGGGAGGCGAGGAACCCGAAGGGTGTACAGACGGGAGGGAGGGCAAAAGGGAATGCGAGAAAGGAACTGACCGGTGGCGGAATGGTAGAGAGCGTAATAGTTAGCATGAGCTGGGAATACTGTGGTGATACCGGCTTGCTGAAGGGACCTTTGCGAAAGGAGATTAGCGCGAAGAGAGGGTATGTGGAGACCGGTGACAGTGCCTGAGGGGAAGAGTGGGCAGGGGAGAGTCGAGGTGTTATGGCAGGGGATAGAGAAGCTGCTGTCGGCACCAAGGAGGGAGGTAGGCGTTGGGAGGGGGCGCAAGGTGCTAGCATCGCGAAGAACTGTGTCAGTGGCGCCGCTGTCGAGGACAAAATCGACAGTGGAGGAGAGGGAGGAGGAAGGGACAGAGGACTAGAACGCAGTTTCGTTAGTGCTAGAGGAGTATGCGGCAGGTGCAGTTGATGTGGCTTGATTGACCATACCAGCGATACCAACGGATGAGAAAGGTGGGACGATGCTTGAAGTGGCGGAGCTTGTGGAACAATGCGGAACTGAGTTCTGCTGGGAAGTTGGGGGAGGAGGAGGAAGAGGCAGCTGCGGTTGTAGGTCAAGGTGCTGCTGCAGGCGGTGGAGCAACTGCTGGAGCTGGAGGAGGAGGTGCCAGAGCTGCTGCTGGTGCTGCTGTTGCTGCGGTTGCTGCTGCTGCTGCTGTTGCTGCGGAGGAGGAGGAGGAGAAGGAGGAGGAGGAGGAGGAGGAGGAGGAGGAGGAGGAGGAGGAGGAGGAGGAGGAGGAGGAGGAGGAGGAGGAGGAGGAGGAGGAGGAGGAGGAGGAGGAGGAGGAGGAGGAGGAGGAGGAGGAGGAGGAGGAGGAGGAGGAGGAGGAGGAGGAGGAGGAGGAGGAGGAGGAGGAGGAGGAGGAGGAGGAGGAGGAGGAGGAGGAGGAGGAGGAGGAGGAGGAGGAGGAGGAGGAGGAGGAGGAGGAGGAGGAGGAGGAGGAGGAGGAGGAGGAGGAGGAGGAGGAGGAGAGGAGGAGGAGGAGGAGGAGGAGGAGGAGGAGGAGGAGGAGGAGGAGGAGGAGGAGGAGGAGGAGGAGGAGGAGGAGGAGGAGGAGGAGGAGGAGGAGGAGGAGGAGGAGGAGGAGGAGGAGGAGGAGGAGGAGGAGGAGGAGGAGGAGGAGGAGGAGGAGGAGGAGGAGGAGGAGGAGGAGGAGGAGGAGGAGGAGGAGGAGGAGGAGGAGGAGGAGGAGGAGGAGGAGGAGGAGGAGGAGGAGGAGGAGGAGGAGGAGGAGGAGGAGGAGGAGGAGGAGGAGGAGGAGGAGGAGGAGGAGGAGGAGGAGGAGGAGGAGGAGGAGGAGGAGGAGGAGGAGGAGGAGGAGGAGGAGGAGGAGGAGGAGGAGGAGGAGGAGGAGGAGGAGGAGGAGGAGGAGGAGGAGGAGGAGGATGAGGAGGAGGAGGAGGAGGAGGAGGAGGAGGAGGAGGAGGAGGAGGAGGAGGAGGAGGAGGAGGAGGAGGAGGAGGAGGAGGAGGAGGAGGAGGAGGAGGAGGAGGAGAGCATGAGTGAGGAGGAGGAGGAGGAGAGGAGGAGGAGGATGCGGGAGGAGGAGGGAGGATAGGAGGAGGAGGAGGAGGAAGGAGGAGTCGGAGGAGGAGTAGGAGGAGGAGGATGGGGAGGAGTAGGGAGGAGGAAGGAGGAGAGGAGGAAGGGAGGTGAGGTAGAGAGAAGGGTTGACTCGGGGCAATGGTGGGCTTGGGGGGAGAAGTTTACACTGAAGTCCTCGAGTGCGGGCACGCTAGCGAGGCAGCAGTATTCACGAGGAGAGAAGGCTGCCTGCTGCGGCCGCAGCCTGCGCTCAACAACCCCTGACACCAAAAGACAATAGCCCTGCGAGTCTGACCCTTGACCACCACCACAGCTGCCACTATGCCTCCTCCCTGCCCACCGGCAAAAACCAACTGCTGATGTCATGCGAGCGCAACTGTTGCCATGGGGGAAGCAATGTGGGGTGTGGGGCGGTGGGTCACAGGCAATGGCGCAGGCCGAGCATGGGCATGAAGGTGTGCGCAGGCAGCTGACGGTATGCGTAGGCGGGTGTGCTGTATGTGCTCCCAGGTGTGCGGTATGTGCTGTCAGGTGTGCTGTATGTGCTCCCAGGTGTGCGGTATGTGCTGTCAGGTGTGCGGTATGTGCTGTCAGGTGTGCGGTATGTGCTGTCAGATGTGCTGTATGCGTGTGCAGATGTGTTGTATGCCAGGGAGGTGGGCAGGGGACGGGCAGGGCGGGGACGCGAAGGGCGGACGAGCACGCCCTTGCTAGTCCCCTGCCCACCGCCCTAGCAAGGGCGTGCGAGTTGCAGATCTGAGCACGCGGAATGCAGATTTGGGCGCGGGAGAGTAGATCTGAGTGCGGAATGTGCAGATCTGAGCGCGAAATGCGCAGATCTGAGGGCAGGAGGAGTAGAGCAGGGCGCGGGAGGAGTAGATCTGAGCTCGTGAGGAGGAGGTGTGAGCTCGAGAGGAGTAGATCTGAGCTCGGGAGGAGTAGATCTGAGCTCGGGAGGAGTAGATCTGAGCTGGGGAGGAGTAGATCTGAGCTCGGGAGGAGTAATTCTGAGCTCGGGAGGAGGAGATGGGAGCTTGGGAGGAGTAGATCTGAGCTCGGGAGGAGTAGATATGAGCTCGGGAGGAGTAGATCTGAGCTGTTGAGGAGTAGATCTGAGCTCGGGAGGAGTAGATCTGAGCTGGGGAGGAGTAGATCTGAGCTCGGGAGGAGTAGATCTGAGCTCGGGAGGAGGAGATGTGAGCTCGGGAGGAGTAGATCTGAGCTCGGGAGGAGTAGATCTGAGCTGTTGAGGAGTAGATCTGAGCTCGGGAGGAGTAGATCTGAGCTGTTGAGGAGTAGATCTGAGCTCGGGAGGAGTAGATCTGAGCTGGGGAGGAGTAGATCTGAGCTCGGGAGGAGTAAATCTGAGCTGGGGAGGAGTAGATCGGAGCTCGGGAGGAGGAGATGTGAGCTCGGGAGAAGTGAATCTGAGCTTGGGAGCACCGTAGTAGGACTACGTCTGAGGGACGGGGAGGAGAGGGTGGCCTAAGGACCGAGGGATCAAGGCGTGAGCCAATAGCTCATGATACCATGTTGGAAAGCTAGAATTGATACATTGAATAATGAGCCAAGAGGCTCTTTAGTACAAACAATGAGCAAGAGAGAGATGAGAGGGAAGCTTACCCTATTGGCCAATAAGTTGGCCAATGGGTGAGCTTGCTTGTGACCCAACCCAAGCAACCACAAATGTGTGTTGGTTGGGATTGGTTGAGCTAAGGACCAATCCCAACCAACCACAAAATGTGGTTGGAGGTACACTAAGCAACCCCCCAATTTATAAATGTGCTACACTTCTAGCCTATGTATGTTGTATGAAATATGAAATTACAACAAGTGAGAGTGTGAGACAGTGTGAGTATGACATGAGAATGCCAAGTGAGCTTTGGCGTGAGAATGCATGGCATGAGAACGCCATGTGAGTGCCATGTGAGTGCCATGTGAACGCCATGTGAGCGCCATGTGAACGCCATGTGAACGCCATGTGAGCGCCATGTGAGCGCCATGTGAGCGCCATGTGAGCGCCATGTGAACGCCATATGAACGCCATGTGAGCGCCATGTGAACGCCATGTGAGCGCCATGTGAACGCCATGTGAGCGCCATGTGAGCGCCATGTGAACGCCATGTGAGTGAGCGCCATGTGAACGCCCTACCTGGCGTGGCCCGTGCGTGGAGATGTGTGACGTAGGGGTTGGTCGTAGTTGGCAGCTTTTGAGGCGCCTCAAAAGGGGTTGGTCGTAGTTGGCAGCGCCGGAGGAGAGGAAGATGTGGAGTGCAAAGGAACAATTGCCACGTTTGAAACCCCCACCTTCCCCACCTTCCCCACCTTTCCCACCTCCCTCCTCTTTGCCTCTCCACAGGTGCTGCAGCAGGCTCGGCAGCAGCTAGCAACGTTGGAGGAGAAGCTGGCGCAGCTGAGGCAGCGCAGAGGGGAGGTGGAGAGGCAGATGCGGAGCGAGGAGGAGGGGGAGGACGAGGTGACAGGCGCATTCCGAGCCATGGTGGGCGAGTTCATGGTGAGTGGTGGGGGGAATGGGCTGGGGGAGGTGGTGGGGGGAAAGGGCTGGGGGAGGTGGTGGGGGGAAAGGGCTGGGGGAGGTGGTGGGGATGGGGAGGAAGGGATGAGGAGAGGACATGGCATGGGGGAGGATGAGGTGACAGGGGCGTTCCGAGCCATGGTGGGGGAGTTCGTGGTGAGTTTATGGGTTAAATGGGTTGAGAGCGGTGTGGGGAGGCATTGATTCACGTGCCGCTCTTCCTGTTGTGCTCACTCTCTCCCTTCCTCCCTGCCCACATCGCATCCTCTTGTCACATCTCCTCACACACGCCGGCACCCTCCACTCCTCCCGCCCTGTGCGATCATAATCTCGCCCTCTCCCCCTTTCCCCCACACCCCACTTCTCCCTCAGTCCACGCGGCACACGGTGGCAACACTGCAGAGGCAGGTGTTTCAGCAGCGAGCATCCGCCCTCGACCCCCAGATACAGGACGCCTTGCTCTGGGCTGACAAGGTTGACGAGGCGCATGAAGCACCCGTTGCTGCTGCTGCCGTTGCTGCCGCTACAGATGGTGCTGCTGCCTCTGATGATTTGCCTGCAGTTGAAACTTCAGCATCTGCTGGTGGGATGAATGGTGCTGGTGATTTTACTGTGCCTGGTGGGAATGGTGCTGCTCGCCCCGCTCCCGCACCTGCGGGGCGCAGGCTCGTGGTAACCGCGCAGTTCCCGGACCTGGCGTCCGGGGCTGTGCGGTCGGTTCGGGGGCTGCTGGTTGGGCAGCTGGAGGCGCTGCCCCCGTACCTGCAGGAGGAGGGGGAGGACTGGGCGGAGGAAGGAGGGGTGGGGGAGGAGGAGGGTGGTGATATGGGGAGAGTGGCGAAGGGAAGAGTGGTGAAGGGAAAGGGGGATGGAAAGAGGAGTTTGCGGAATAGTGGAAGGGGGGGAGAGGGAAGGGAGAGGGGAAGGGAGAGGGGAAGGGAGCAGGAGGAGGAGGAGGAAGGGAGAGAGGCCCAAGGACTGAAAACGGTGGCTCACTTGGGCGGTCTAAACAACAGTGACCATAGAACCAGCACCACTCCATCATCCTCCTCTTCCTCCTCTTCCTCCCCATCCTCTCTCTCCTCATCGCCGTCCTACGTGGCAGTTATAGGGGAGGATTCCCATTGGTACATCCTCCCCTCGCCCTGCATCCGCCAGCTAATCAGAGCGCAGTACGACCCCACCGACCAATCGGAGCTCGCCATGTCAGCGGCCGACGGGCGGCAGCTCGTTGGCAGGTACCTCTGGCCGGATGGCCGGCAGGACGAGGCAGATGAGACGGCTGGGTGGCAGCGGGCGGCAAAGCTGAAACTTTTCCTGCCGCCTGTGCCGGAGATGCTACAGGGATGGCTCAGGGGGAGCGGAGGGGAGAAAGGGGAGAGAACAGAGGTGGGAGGAGGAGAAGAGGAAAGTGGAAGGGGCAAGTGGGGAGAGAATGGGAACGAGGGAGTGATTGGGCAAATGGGAGATCGGGATTTGGGAGCTGCAGGAGACTCCTTACCCACCAGCACCACTGAAAGCGAATCACAATTTGCCTCGTGGCTATCCACCCCTCACCCCACATTCAGCGTCTGGCGAATCAAATCCAAAACCCCCCTCCTCCACCTCACCTCCGCCATCCGCTTCCCCCAAGGCTGGTCCCCCATCTCCCCCCTCTCCCCTTCAGAAGACTCCAATCACCTCACCCTCCCCTCATCACTCTCCTCCCTCGAAGCCGCCCTCAAGTCACACAAGCAGAAGCTATCCCAAACTAGAAAGAGAGTGAAGGCTTCGGCGGTGTATAAGCGGCGGCAGCAGCAGATGACGGAGATGGGGAGGTGTGAGTATGAGGAGGGGAAGGTGGGGAGGCGGGTGGAGGCGCTGAGGAGGCGGATTGCAGGGATGCAGCCAGCGGGGTGGCAGGAGTTTGTTCAGGTGGTTCAGGTGCTGGCTCAGGCGGATGCGCTGGACCTGCAGAGCAGCACGCTTATGCCTCTGGGAGAGATCGCTGCAAAGGTGAGTGATACTCGAGATGGCAGGTGGATCAGGTGCTTTTTCATGTGGTGGGTGGAGTGGTCGTGCACATGCTGGGTCAGGTGTTTCTTCAGGTGCTGGGTCAGGTGTTTCTTCAGGTACTGAATCAGGTGCTGGGTCAGGTAGTGTAGTGGGTCGCATGGATTCCTTCAGGACTATTTGTCCGCGTTGGCAAGGGTGATGCGACTTGGCAGTTGCTTGCAGTTTGGGTAGATTACACCTGGAGTTTGTTCAGACCTAGGGGAGTGCGGGGAAGATAGAGGAGAAAGGGAAATAGGTAGAAAAGGGGTTAAAAGAGTCTTTCCTTTTGTAATCCTATCGTGCTGACGAAGGCCTCACGGCCGAAACGCCTATGCCTACGCTCTTTACTGACGTTGGACTTACCAAGTCCTGATTCTAACTTTTCTCCCACTCTAAGTACCCCGAGCTTTTAGCTAAGAATTCAGAGGAGACCGCTTCGCTTGCTGCGGTTCAAATCCATTTTTTCTTGTGGATGGATTTGTTAGAATTAGGCTGTCAACACTTTGTGTACTATATTCTATATCGCGTAGGTTATTTGCGGGTTGGGTGTAGTTTGTGATCCCAACCCTATCTGGTTGGGATTCCCTCGTAATCCTGCAAATCTGCCAACTCACCAATTGGAGATTTGCTAGGATTCCCATCCCATCCTTTCCCTAGCCTTGCCCATCCCAACCTCGTTTGTACTTAAGGCCTAGTGCCTTCTTTCCTAATCAATCAGTTGAGCTCCATCACTATCAGGATTGAGGTACGCTGCACACTTATGTGGTGTGAAATACAGCTGTTTCTTCAGCCAAGGTCAGGAGCCATTGCTTTGCTGCCAATGGCTCCTCCCTCCCGTCTCCCGTCTCCCGTCTCCCCGCTTACGCAGGTCTCCCCGCTTACGCAGGTGTGAGGGATCAACGAGCTGTCAGTAGCAGTGCCCGTCTCGCACCCCTCCCTCCCATCCATGTCGGGACCTGCCCCTGACTGTCCTCCTCCTCACCAAAACTCTCCTCACCCCTCCGTCTGCCCCTCACCCAGGTGCGAGGGGTGAACGAGCTGTGGATCACAGTGGCACTCTCGCACCCCTCCATCTTATGCACTCCCTCTCTATCCCAACTCTCTTGTTCGTTCTCCTGTCTCCCTTCTTCCTGCTCCATCTCCTGCCCGCAGGTGCGAGGGGTGAACGAGCTGTGGATCACAGTGGCACTCTCGCACCCCTCCATCTTATGCACTCCCTCTCTATCCCAACTCTCTTGTTCCTTCTCCTGTCTCCCTTCTTCCTGCTCCATCTCCTGCCCGCAGGTGCGAGGGGTGAACGAGCTGTGGATCACAGTGGCACTCTCGCACCCCTCCATCTTATGCACTCCCTCTCTATCCCAACTCTCTTGTTCCTTCTCCTGTCTCCCTTCTTCCTGCTCCATCTCCTGCCCGCAGGTGCGAGGGGTGAACGAGCTGTGGATCACAGTGGCACTCTCGCACCCCTCCATCTTATGCACTCCCTCTCTATCCCAACTCTCTTGTTCGTTCTCCTGTCTCCCTTCTTCCTGCTCAATCTCCTGCCCACAGGTGCGAGGGGTGAACGAGCTGTGGATCACAGTGGCACTCTCGCACCCCTCCATCTTATGCACTCCCTCTCTATCCCAACTCTCTTGTTCCTTCTCCTGTCTCCCTTCTTCCTGCTCCATCTCCTGCCCGCAGGTGCGAGGGGTGAACGAGCTGTGGATCACAGTGGCACTCTCGCACCCCTCCATCTTATGCACTCCCTCTCTATCCCAACTCTCTTGTTCCTTCTCCTGTCTCCCTTCTTCCTGCTCCATCTCCTGCCCGCAGGTGCGAGGGGTGAACGAGCTGTGGATCACAGTGGCACTCTCGCACCCCTCCATCTTATGCACTCCCTCTCTATCCCAACTCTCTTGTTCGTTCTCCTGTCTCCCTTCTTCCTGCTCAATCTCCTGCCCACAGGTGCGAGGGGTGAACGAGCTGTGGATCACAGTGGCACTTTCGCACCCCCCCATCTTATGCACTCCCTCTCTATCCCAACTCTCTTGTTCGTTCTCCTGTCTCCCTTCTTCCTGCTCCATCTCCTGCCCGCAGGTGCGAGGGGTGAACGAGCTGTGGATCACAGTGGCACTCTCGCACCCCTCCATCTTATGCACTCCCTCTCTATCCCAACTCTCTTGTTCGTTCTCCTGTCTCCCTTCTTCCTGCTCCATCTCCTGCCCGCAGGTGCGAGGGGTGAACGAGCTGTGGATCACAGTGGCACTCTCGCACCCCTCCATCTTATGCACTCCCTCTCTATCCCAACTCTCTTGTTCCTTCTCCTATCTCCCTTCTTCCTGCTCCATCTCCTGCCCGCAGGTGCGAGGGGTGAACGAGCTGTGGATCACAGTGGCACTCTCGCACCCCTCCATCTTATGCACTCCCTCTCTATCCCAACTCTCTTGTTCCTTCTCCTGTCTCCCTTCTTCCTGCTCCATCTCCTGCCCGCAGGTGCAAGGGGTGAACGAGCTGTGGATCACAGTGGCACTCTCGCACCCCTTCATCTTATGCACTCCCTCTCTATCCCAACTCTCTTGTTCCTTCTCCTGTCTCCCTTCTTCCTGCTCCATCTCCTGCCCGCAGGTGCGAAGGGTGAACGAGCTGTGGATCACAGTGGCACTCTCGCACCCCTCCATCTTATGCACTCCCTCTCTATCCCAACTCTCTTGTTCGTTCTCCTGTCTCCCTTCTTCCTGCTCCATCTCCTGCCCGCAGGTGCGAGGGGTGAACGAGCTGTGGATCACAGTGGCACTCTCGCACCCCTCCATCTTATGCACTCCCTCTCTATCCCAACTCTCTTGTTCCTTCTCCTGTCTCCCTTCTTCCTGCTCCATCTCCTGCCCGCAGGTGCGAGGGGTGAACGAGCTGTGGATCACAGTGGCACTCTCGCACCCCTCCATCTTATGCACTCCCTCTCTATCCCAACTCTCTTGTTCCTTCTCCTGTCTCCCTTCTTCCTGCTCAATCTCCTGCCCACAGGTGCGAGGGGTGAACGAGCTGTTGATCACAGTGGCACTTTCGCACCCCTCCATCTTATGCACTCCCTCTCTATCCCAACTCTCTTGTTCGTTCTCCTGTCTCCCTTCTTCCTGCTCCATCTCCTGCCCGCAGGTGCGAGGGGTGAACGAGCTGTGGATCACAGTGGCACTCTCGCACCCCTCCATCTTATGCACTCCCTCTCTATCCCAACTCTCTTGTTCCTTCTCCTGTCTCCCTTCTTCCTGCTCCATCTCCTGCCCGCAGGTGCGAGGGGTGAACGAGCTGTGGATCACAGTGGCACTCTCGCACCCCTCCATCTTATGCACTCCCTCTCTATCCCAACTCTCTTGTTCCTTCTCCTGTCTCCCTTCTTCCTGCTCCATCTCCTGCCCGCAGGTGCGAGGGGTGAACGAGCTGTGGATCACAGTGGCACTCTCGCACCCCTCCATCTTATGCACTCCCTCTCTATCCCAACTCTCTTGTTCGTTCTCCTGTCTCCCTTCTTCCTGCTCAATCTCCTGCCCACAGGTGCGAGGGGTGAACGAGCTGTGGATCACAGTGGCACTCTCGCACCCCTCCATCTTATGCACTCCCTCTCTATCCCAACTCTCTTGTTCGTTCTCCTGTCTCCCTTCTTCCTGCTCCATCTCCTGCCCGCAGGTGCGAGGGGTGAACGAGCTGTGGATCACAGTGGCACTCTCGCACCCCTCCATCTTATGCACTCCCTCTCTATCCCAACTCTCTTGTTCCTTCTCCTGTCTCCCTTCTTCCTGCTCCATCTCCTGCCCGCAGGTGCGAGGGGTGAACGAGCTGTGGATCACAGTGGCACTCTCGCACCCCTCCATCTTATGCACTCCCTCTCTATCCCAACTCTCTTGTTCGTTCTCCTGTCTCCCTTCTTCCTGCTCAATCTCCTGCCCACAGGTGCGAGGGGTGAACGAGCTGTGGATCACAGTGGCACTTTCGCACCCCTCCATCTTATGCACTCCCTCTCTATCCCAACTCTCTTGTTCGTTCTCCTGTCTCCCTTCTTCCTGCTCCATCTCCTGCCCGCAGGTGCGAGGGGTGAACGAGCTGTGGATCACAGTGGCACTCTCGCACCCCTCCATCTTATGCACTCCCTCTCTATCCCAACTCTCTTGTTCGTTCTCCTGTCTCCCTTCTTCCTGCTCCATCTCCTGCCCGCAGGTGCGAGGGGTGAACGAGCTGTGGATCACAGTGGCACTCTCGCACCCCTCCATCTTATGCACTCCCTCTCTATCCCAACTCTCTTGTTCCTTCTCCTATCTCCCTTCTTCCTGCTCCATCTCCTGCCCGCAGGTGCGAGGGGTGAACGAGCTGTGGATCACAGTGGCACTCTCGCACCCCTCCATCTTATGCACTCCCTCTCTATCCCAACTCTCTTGTTCCTTCTCCTGTCTCCCTTCTTCCTGCTCCATCTCCTGCCCGCAGGTGCAAGGGGTGAACGAGCTGTGGATCACAGTGGCACTCTCGCACCCCTTCATCTTATGCACTCCCTCTCTATCCCAACTCTCTTGTTCCTTCTCCTGTCTCCCTTCTTCCTGCTCCATCTCCTGCCCGCAGGTGCGAAGGGTGAACGAGCTGTGGATCACAGTGGCACTCTCGCACCCCTCCATCTTATGCACTCCCTCTCTATCCCAACTCTCTTGTTCGTTCTCCTGTCTCCCTTCTTCCTGCTCCATCTCCTGCCCGCAGGTGCGAGGGGTGAACGAGCTGTGGATCACAGTGGCACTCTCGCACCCCTCCATCTTATGCACTCCCTCTCTATCCCAACTCTCTTGTTCCTTCTCCTGTCTCCCTTCTTCCTGCTCCATCTCCTGCCCGCAGGTGCGAGGGGTGAACGAGCTGTGGATCACAGTGGCACTCTCGCACCCCTCCATCTTATGCACTCCCTCTCTATCCCAACTCTCTTGTTCCTTCTCCTGTCTCCCTTCTTCCTGCTCCATCTCCTGCCTGCAGGTGCGAGGGGTGCCTATGTTGGAATATACGCTCAGACCCATAAGCGTATGCGTATATACGCTTGCGTATATACACAAAACGCTATACGCACGCTAATACGCTATACACAGTCAGATTTTTTTTGGGGCTGCCCGGGAAAAAAATCGTAAGTGTACGAGAAGATGCGGATTCTCCTGGTGAGCATTTCGCCGAAGTCGAAATGCAATTCGGCGGTCTAGGGAAGCGGGAATGTGCTTTTGAAGTATTCTGGTAGTTCCAACTTGACCTTTCGATTTGTACCGCATTGAAACCCATCCTATCTACAAACTCCAACCTGTCAAAAGTGTTCCCCCAACCACCTCACACTCACGCTACTCACCAGCCAGCCAGCCAGCCCAACTGCACTCAAGATTTCTACTTTACATTCCCGCTTCCCAACAACTTTCCTTCCAATTCCTACTTCTAGCGATCTACTCCGCATCCCACCGCAACCACCGTTCAGACTTGGGAAAAGGCTAGCGAAGTCTTACTGGGAATTGGGTAGGGAGTACCTACCTTCCCGGATGTTGAGCACGCAGTTTTTTTCACCCTGCCCGGGAAGGTGTTTTCCCTGCCCGGAAAAGCGTATGCCCAATCTGACCCTTAAGTGTATGGTGTATACACGTTAGCGTATATACGAAACGCAAATATACGCTAATCGCGTATATTCCAACATAGGGGTGAACGAGCTGTGGATCACAGTGGCACTCTCGCACCCCTTCATCTTATGCACTCCCTCTCTATCCCAACTCTCTTGTTCCTTCTCCTATCTCCCTTCTTCCTGCTCCATCTCCTGCCCGTAGGTGCGAGGGGTGAACGAGCTGTGGATCACAGTGGCACTCTCGCACCCCTCCATCTTATGCACTCCCTCTCTATCCCAACTCTCTTGTTCCTTCTCCTGTCTCCCTTCTTCCTGCTCCATCTCCTGCCCGCAGGTGCGAGGGGTGAACGAGCTGTGGATCACAGGGGCACTCTCGCACCCCTCCATCTTATGCACTCCCTCTCTATCCCAACTCTCTTGTTCCTTCTCCTGTCTCCCTTCTTCCTGCTCCATCTCCTGCCCGCAGGTGCGAGTGGTGAACGAGCTGTGGATCACAGTGGCACTCTCGCACCCCTCCATCTTATGCACTCCCTCTCTATCCCAACTCTCTTGTTCCTTCTCCTGTCTCCCTTCTTCCTGCTCCATCTCCTGCCCGCAGGTGCGAGGGGTGAACGAGTTGTGGATCGCAGTGGCGCTCTCCCACCCCTCCCTCCCACGCCTCTCTCCTCCAGCCATAGCGGGGTGCTGTGCTGCTCTGGTGTCTGAAGGCATGCGCATGCGCACAGGCGACGGCAGGTGAGGGCTTGTAACGGTGGCATTTTGCACGTGCATGAGAACAGCGGATGGCAGGTGGGCAGTAGCAGTGCAGAGGCGAGCAACTCCTCCCTCCAGTGCCTCTCACGGCCAGCCATAGTGGGTTGCTGCACTGCTCTGGTGACTGAGGGCGTGCTCATGCGCACAGGCGACGGCAGGTGAGTTGTTGTGGTGGGTTCTGAGGGCATGCACATGCGTACGGGAGACAGCAGCAGGGGACGAGTGCTAGTGCAGAGGTGAGAAGCGTCAGGTGTCAACCATAAACCCTCCCTCGCTCTCCCGTTTTGCCCTTTCCCTTTTCTTGCACCCTAACACCCACCCTGCCAGTTCGCCCTCCTTCCCCTACAAGCCGTCCTGGCAGGTGCGGGAGTGGGTGTGTGAGGCATGGTCTGAGACGTCTCACAACTTGTCCTCCACATGTGCCATCTCCCTTATGCCCTAGCCTTTCATCTCATCCTTGCTCTCAACTCCTCCTCCCCCCACCCTGCCAGTTCGCCCTCCTTCCCTTATGAGCCTTCCTGGGATGTGCAGGAGTGGGTGTATGTGCGGGTTTGTTTCGAGTCGATCCAGAACTTGCTTTTCGCATCTGCCCTATCCCTTATCCCGTGCCCTTTGGTCTCACTTACCCCGTCCCCCCACCCTCGCCCCGCCAGTTCGTCCTCCTTCCCGTACGAGCCTTCCTGGGAGGTGCAAGAGTGGGTGTACGAAGCTGAAGAGCGCCGCGATTGGCTGATGCAGCTCCAGCTGGCTGCCAACGTGGCAATCCCTGCTGACCTGGACGCGCAGTTCGCTGGAGTGGTGGAGGCGTGGGCGCAGGGTGTGACGTGGCGCCAGCTCATCACTGACTGTGCAGGGCTGGACGAGGGGGACATTGCGCGGCTGCTAAGGCGCACCATTGATATACTTTCTCAGGTTTGTTGTGCCATGTCATCGCTCCAACCGCCTCAGATATCACCTCTCTCTATCACAAGCATCATCGCCCCATGTAAAGCATTATCTCTCTGTTTCCGGAATGCCTTGTTACGTGCCCTACCTCTCTCACTCTCCTCCATGTCCCCACTCTCCCTTTCTCCCACCCTCGCTCGCTCTTCTTATTGCCTCTCACGTTATCCCTGCCTCCGCCTTTTCCACCTCTCTCCTCTCCCCTCGAACTCTCCGTGTGCAGATCCCGTACCTTCCAGGCATCGATCCCTCATTGGCCAAGGCGGCAAAGCAGTCAGCTTATGTCATGGAGAGGCCACCTATCTCCGAGCTCATTGGCTGAGCATCATGTTGTAACTGCAGCACAGTTCTAAGAGATTCGGCAGCTCAATTCTAGGTACCAAGTGGCATAGGTCAGTCAGCAGGCCCTCAGATATCAGCGTAAAACACGCTGATTACGCTGATTTTGTAGCTGTGATTTTCGTTTTCCCTGAAAATTCAGCATATGCCTCAATTTTGCACTGAAATTTCAGTATAACCTACGTTGCCACACTGACCATTTTGCGTGTTGCTGTACAAGTAACACTGACGAATCAGTATAGTGACGTGAGTCACACTGAAACGGAGTTGACTGCGCATGTGTGTGTGGGGGGGGGGGGGGGGGGGGGAGGGGGGATGATAGGGTACGCGTGTCCTATCTGTACCTTCCCGTGATTCCTGACACCCCACCCACACGCTTGGCATTTTTTCGCATGCACTGCACAGATATCAGGTGCGCGCCGCTGGAACCTATCACAGCAACAACACCACACACCTTGTACTGGGGTTTCAGCTATAGTTTTTTGTTTCTACACTGTTGGTTCAGTTTACTTATGATTTTTACACTGGCAAAATCAGTATAAAAAAAACAGTGAACGCTGATTTGGACACCTCATTGGCCGGGGCACGCTGATCCATCAGCATACCCTCAAACCAATCTGAGGGCCTGTCAGTCAGTCTGTCTTTGTGCAGTAGTGTACATTTTACGAGAGGTGAATGCTTTTGTTTAATGTGCTATGCTGACAATTGAATCAATTAATCGATTAATGTTCACTGATTGAGAACCTCAGCTGGAAGGGCAGTAAGAGCGTGTTCCTACACCTTATATCAGAAACACCTCGTATCAGCTTCGCATGGTGAAATACGTTACAGTGCGTTCGACTGCATTTGAATGCGTTTCAGTGCGGTTCGACGCGAATCTGTACGAGGTTACCTGATACGAGGCTGTAGGAACACGCTCTAATTGGTGAATGGACCCACTTGTGGTGTGCTGGTGTGCATATGCTACCAACAAAATCTTACTCTCTGAACGTGTCAAAGTTTGAAGAAAGGAAGAGGATTGAACTAGCAGGAATGAGGATACAAATAGCAAAACCCTAGAAGGGTTGTACTCGCTATAGAGCACCCCACTACAGGCTAGAACAATAAGATAATATTCTGACACACCCCCATAGCCAAAGTGGGGTGTAATCAGCAGAGCAGGCAAGGTAGTACAAGCTCAGGGTGGATCACAATGTCACCACACATTCTGAGCACAAGTTCAAGAAGAGATAGTTTAGAGTTCACAATTATGAGCAGAGCTAGTGGTAGTCACAACGGGCAAGTGAGGAGGAGGAGAGAGAGTGAGGGGAGAGGAGATAGGAGGCGACGGCTGAAGCTGCAGGCACACGGGCAACAGGAGGCACACTGGCACAGCGGCTACCGGAACAGCGCTCCGGACTACTGGAGTAACTGGCCCCGCGGCTCAAGTAGCGGCAGACGGGCATCGGACCCACGGGCGGCTGGCACAGCTGGCTACGACTGGGCTACCGGGACAGCGCCCCGGACTACAGGTGCTGCGAACGACAAACTGACAACCTCCACTCAACCTCCTGCACACAGTCCCACCCCCCTGATGCACACCCACTGCTACACCGCTAGCTGCACTCCCACGCACCCCCCTTAAGCCCTAAACCCCAGTCTCCCACACAACCACCCCCCTCAGCGACAGCTGCAGCAGTGGGAGACGAAGGAGGAGGAGGACAAAGGGAGGAAGGCACACCGGCCACCCCCATACCCGCCAAGCGGCCCCCTCAGGTCGCCACGACGGACGACGGGAGATGGGGGGTGGGGGGAGGGGGGGGGGGGGGGGGGGTGTGGTGAAAGGGGCCCACCACGGGCCTGGTTGGAGGGCGGGGCCGCGACAAGGGGCGGGGCCGCGACGAGCGGGGCGGGGCCGCGACGTAGGGGCGGGGCCGCGACGCAGGGCGGGGCCGCGACAGGTCGGCGGCGGGGCCGCAACGTAGGGCGGGGCCGCGAAGGTAGGGCGGGGCCGCGAAGGGACCGGGGCGGGGCCGCGACGTAGGGCGGGGCCGCTTCGAGGGGCGGGGCCGCGACGCAGGGCGGGGCCGCGACGTAGGGCGGGGCCGCGACGAGAGCGGGGCCGCGACGGTCGGGGCGGGGCCGCGACGTAGGGCGGGGCCGCGACGTAGGGCGGGGCCGCGACGAGGGCGGGGCCGCGACGGTCGGGGCGGGGCCGCGACGTAGGGCGGGGCCGCTTCGAGGGGCGGGGCCGCGACAGTAGGGCAGACGCCCGCCGCGCGCCTCGGGGCGCACAGCGGGCAGATAGCCGCCGCGCGCCACGGGGCGCACGGCGGGCAGAAAACCGCCGCGCGCCTCGGGGCGCACGGCGGGAAGGAAAACCGCCGCGCGCCTCGGGGCGCACGGCGGGGAGGAAAGGTAGCAGCGGAAGCGAGGTGGTAACCCACCCACAGGTTCGATCCAAGGGGATCGACCTGCTCTGATAGCATGTCAAAGTTTGAAGAAAGAAAGAGGATTGAACTAGCAGGAATGAGGATACAAATAGCAAAACCCTAGAAGGGTTGTACTCGCTATAGAGCACCCCACTACAGGCTAGAACAATAAGATAATATTCTGACAGAACGACTGTAACATAAAGTACAACTGAACAACCTCTGATTCGCTCGCAACCGGATCGTGAGGTAACCTGCCCTAATACTGCTGCTTCGCGATGCACCCTCTTATACCCTCCCAGCCCTGCCTGTCGCAGAGCTCCGCAACAAAGCGGGCACGGCATTTCACGGGATACCACCACTGGGCAAAGGCCATCTCCTGTCAAATGTTGTAGCCTGTAGTGAGGTTTGTCTTAGGGGGTACAAATGTTAGGGTTTGCTGTATGTACCACAACCCTCATTAATAACACAACACTTTCATTCTTGACATGGTATCACCTAGGTTAGGATCCTGTGGGATCCCGCTCCTCCCGTCCTCGGTCGTTCCGCCCGAGCATGTCTCGCTCTCTCATACTAGTCGTACCCGTCTTGCCCGAGCCTAGCGCCGGTCCGATCCAGTCTCGCTCGTTTGTTAGCGCCCTCTCCACCGACCTGCTTTCCGCGTAGCGTAGCGTAGCGCCCACTCCGCCGACCTGCTTTCCGCGTAGCGTAGCGCCCGCTCCGCCGACCTGCTTTCCGCGTAGCATAGCGCTCTCCCCGGCTTCCCGTCCCATCACGCCCTCCCCCGCTGCTCGTCGCGGCGTGCCCTCCCACCCTGCCCGTCGCGTCGCGTCCTCCCCCCGCTGCCCTAAACGCCCGCTCCTGTCGCCGCAGCACCCTTTATTTCCGTCGCCTCGTCGCCGCGGCGCCCCGCATTTCGTCGTCGCGGCGCCCCGCATTTAGTTGTCGCGGCGCCCCGCTCTTCCCGTCGCCGCGCCTGCTCGTTAGGCCTGCCGCGGGCCCTCCCTTACAGCCGCCGCGGGCCCTCAGTTATAGCCGCCGCGCCTGCCCGTACCGCCCGCCGCCGCGCCTACTATTTAGGCCCGCCGCGGGCCCTCCCTTACAGCCGCCGCGCCTGCCAGTTCTGCCAGCCGCCGCGCCTCCTCGTTAGGTCCGCTACGGGCCCGCTCGTTAGGCCCTTCCTTCGCACCGCTGCGCCTACTCGTTCAGTCCGCCGCGGGACCGCCCCTAGCCCCGTTGCGCCCGCGTTTTGCGCCCATCACGGACTTGCCCTAACCGCCCACCGTACCTACCAGTGCCACCCACCGCCGGACTTGTCGCTTCTACTTACACTATGGCGACCCCTAGGGTTCTTCGCTTTGACGCTGTCGGTAGACCGCTGGAGTTTCCGGTCTAGCTCCTACGCGCGCGTCGCCTTTTAGAGAGTCAGGTTCAGGCGGGCGAGTTCCTTTGGGCGCACGCTACTGGTGACCTTCCAGCGCCCGACGACCCTACGCCTTTAGGCCCCGCCCCTGACGACGCATCCAGGGTCCGCTCCACCCGCCAGCGTGCTGACCTGACGGCGTGGAAGTCGCGTGACGCTGCGGCCTGCATTGCTCTTAGCAGCCTCTTCCCTGAGTCTAAGGAGGCCCACTTCACTCAGGTTCGCACTGCTAGTGAGTTCTTGACTGCGATTAAGGCCCGCTATGCTACTCCCACTACTGTCTCTCTTGGCCGACTCTTCCTACCGTTCCTGTTCCCTGACCTCGCCTCTTTTGAGCGCTTTGCTGACTTGATTGCTCACCTCCGCTCGCTTGATTCTAGCTACCGCGCTGCTTGCACTGAGGCACAACTTGCACTGCTTCTTCCCCCCATGACAATTACTATCTACTTCATCGCCACTAGCCTCCCTGACCGCCTTGCCTCAGCCCGTGACACGCTTCTTCTGAAGCACCCTTGTGAGCTCACTATCGAGGTCCTTGAGTCTGCGCTCAAGGACGTCAAGAGCAACCTCCGCTCCGTAGCCTCCGCCTCTGGTGATGTGCCCCCTCCACTGTTCCACGGGTGCACTGTCCCTCAGCTGCCCACCTTTACAGCCTCTCTAGCCACTGCTACTACTGACGTGACCACAGCTGCTGTTACGACTTTTTCGCGGTCTCGAGGTAGAGGTGGCAAGAGTGGCGGTCAGGGTACAGGTGGCGGCGGCGGTGGAGGCGTTGGAGGCGGAGGTGGCGGGGGTGGCGTGCAGACTGGTGGCGGAGGGAGCGCAGGGCCTGGAGAGGCGTCTCGTGCAGCGGCCAGTGACTCCCCTACTGCAACTAGTGGAGGCGACACCCGGGTTCGTTAACCACCTTTTGGTCTGCCGGCCGCGCCGGGTGGAGCAGCGGCGTGGTACCTGGCCCAGCGGCAGCAGCAGCCCCTCCCCTCGCAGCAGCCCTTGCAGCAGCAGCGACAACAGCAGGTTTCGGGGCCAGGACAGCGCCAGCCCCAGCGAGGTGTTGTTCACCCTTCGTGCACCTATCAGCTTTTTACAGGTGCTCGTCGAGGCCAGCCTTGTGGCCGCACCCATCCTCCTGGTCAGTGTCTTGCTCAGCTCACTGACACAGTTCGCTTGGCCTTCGGTGCTGGCGGCCCTGCCCCTGACTGGTTTCCTCTTGTTCAGACATACGGCTCCGCTCTTTGGGGCATTTCAGCTTCTCAGTTGGTTGATCTCTTAGGAACTCCTCATGCTATGTATGCTGTTGTTGATTCTAGTGCTTCTTGCGGAGATAACTACAGCAACGGGAGCTAGGCTACGGACTAGGCACGTGTGCTCGTGTGATCTCTGCGTTCTTTGTCCCTTAGTCGTTTTCCTTGTGCTCACACTACTTGCTAGTTCACGGGGAAAATTGGCAAGAGTTTTACTAGGAAAAGTTCAGAACAATAGTACAATCAAGTTGGCATAGCAAGACTACATCAGAGTAAGCATTCAGGTCGGCCAACTGCCAGCGCAGCTTGGTCGACCGCATTCCAGCACGACTTGGTCAACCGCACTCCAGCAAGGCAAGGTCGACGGTGTGCCAACGTCGCAGGTTGACGGCGTGCCAGCATTGCTCACGCAGGACAGCAGTGCACCCGCTTCGCAGATGTGCGTAGCTGATTGGCGTGCAGAGTCCCGTCACCTGCACAGCGCACACTCCACGTCAACCTCGAGCTGACGACTGCCTCTGGTCCGCCACGACGACCTCGGGATACCACCACCGAGGTCGTGCTTGCCAACTTTGCCTGGGCTACCGTCGCACTCCTCCGTAGCACTTCGCCACCAGGTAACCTGGTCGACCGGGCAACCGCGTCGACCAGCAGCTCCCGTACGTGCCCGTCGACCTCCCAAGTCGACGACCACCTCCACGTCGACCTCCTCCAGGTCGACGTCCCCTATGGTCGACCAGCTCCACGTCGACCAGCACAGTCGTCGGCCGACCACCCACGTCAGCTGCCCGAAGCACGTCACGAAATTGACGCCCCGCTACTCGACGCCCGACTGCTCGGCGTCTTGCGTAAAGGTCGACGTCGGTCCCTCCTTCGTCGACCACCAGGTCCAGTCGACCACCCGCAGGTCGACTAGCGGTCCGTTAGCCGACCGCCGAAGTCGGCTTCGACGTCCTCTGTAGGTCGACTCCCAAGTCGACCTCCCCGAAGTCGGCGCCACCCTAAAGTTGGTGCCCGTGCAGTGGTCCCCCGTGCAGGTCGACCTCCTCGCCGACCAGCTCACCCACTGCTGCAGGTCGGCTGCTCCCCTCACACCCGACCACAAAGTCGGCTCCGCCCAAGCGAGGACGGGGCCAACACCCAACTCCCGTTGACACTCCCCTGCCGCGTTCACGCTTGGGCACTCAGCCCACACGGCAGTACAGCTCGGAGACTAGCTCGTCGACGTGCGCCCAACACATAGCACGTCGTCCACCGCACCAGCCATGCAAGAGGGCATGGCACCTACTGCTGCACGGCGTTGCTGCCGTCGCCCACGTCGGCCAAGCGCACTTGGCCGATTGCGACGGAGCACCGGTTGAAGGCCGGATAGTGCAGCGCTTTCGTCAGGAAGTCGGCCGGCTGCTCAGCGGTCGGGATGTACTGCAGCAAGAACTTCCCGCGCCTCACCATGTGCTGCAGCCAGACCTGTCGCCGTTCCATGTGCTTGAGGTTGCCCGTCAACCCCATGCCCTCGGCGACCGTGATGGCCAACTTGTTGTCCACACGCAGGACAGTCGGTTTCCCGGCGTCCAGTTGCCGGAATTCAGCGAGGAGGAAGCGAAGTCGACGTCCCTCCTTGCCAGCTTCAGTGGCCGCAACGTACTCCGACTCGGTCGATGACAACGTCGCGCACTTGATGCGCTGGCTCGACCAGGAGACAGCAGCCCCTCCGTAGACGAACACGTAGCCGCTCGTGCTCGTCCTGTTCTGCTTGTCACCGGCGTCGTCAGCGTCCACGTAGCCGACCAGCTCCAGCGACTCAGGTCCACCGCCGAACTCCAGGGCGGTGTCGCGTGTGTTGGCGAGGTAGGCGAGGCAGCGATCGACCTCGCGCCAGTGCTGGTCGCTCCTCACCGTGAGGCCGCTCCCCAGCTTGCTGCAGGCGAAGGCGACGTCCGGCCTCGTCGTCGTCGCCGCGAACTGCAGCGAGCCGACCTTCTGCCGGTACTCCTCCTCCTGCCGTTCCTGCGCCTCCTCGTCATCGAAGGTTAGTTCGGCGTAGGCACCGACCGAGACCGGCGTCTTCGGGGTGCGCCCGGTCTGCTCCTCGTCGAGGAAGCGCCTACGCAGCTTGTCGGCGTAGCCCTGCTGGTGCAACCACAGCTTCCCCGCCGACCTGTCGCGCACGATCTCCAGCCTGAGGTACTTCTGCACCGGCGAGATCTCGCGCAGCTCGAAGGCGGCTTCCAGCAGCTCCTTCAACTCCTTCAGCAACGCAGCGCTGCTGCTGGCGGCAAGCAGGTCGTCGACGTAGACCAGCACCCAGCAGGCTACTTCACCCTCGCCGACTTTGTAGTAAAGAGCCTCGTCGACCTGGCTCTTCTTCCACCCGGCGCAGACCAGCACATCGTTGAGCGCCAAGTACCACAACAGCGGCGACTGCTTCAGCCCGTACAGGCTCTTCAGCAGCTTACACACCCGGCCGGTTCCGTCGTTGAAGTAGTCCGGCTGAGACATGTACAGCACCCGATCGAGCTTGCTCTGCAGGAAGGCGTTCTTCATGTCGAGCTGCATCAGGTTAAGGTTGAGGACGGCGACGATGCTGAGGAAGATCCTCAGCGTGACATAGCTGCTCATCGGCGCGAACGTCTCGTCGTAGTCGGCGCCGTACACCTGTGTGAAGCCCTTCACGACCAGCCTCGCCTTCTCTCGCTCGACGGTGTCGTCGATGTGGTACTTCGTCGTCAACACCCACCGGTTCTTCATGACGTTCACCCCCGGCGGGCGTTCGACCAGCTCCCAAGTGCCCATGTTGATGAGGCTCCGAATCTCCTCCTCCATGGCGGCCTTCACCGCCGGGCCCTTCCAGCTCGCCAGCGCCTCTTTCACCGTCATCGTCGAGATGTCCCAACGGTGCTCGGGGTCAGCTAGCATGTCGGGGTCGAGCTCCGGAAACTCCTCATCCCCCTCGGCGTCGTCGTACAGCAGGTCATCGTCATCGTCCACGTCATACACCGTGGTGAAGGCAGCGGGGACGAAGAAGTCAGGCGGCCTCCGAAGTCGGCCTGAACGCTGTGGTCCTTGCTGGACCTCCGTGGCGTCTCCTCCATCGTCTCTTTCGTCACTGCCCTCGGCGTCCTGCTGCTCCTCAGCCGGCATCCCAGCCGACTGCTCCACTGTGGTCGGCTTCCCAGCCGACTTCTCCCCTGTGGTCGGCTCCCCTACCGACGTCCCAGTCGCCGACTGCTCCGTGGTCGGCTTCACGACAGCCTGCTCCCTTGTCGGCTGCTGCTCCCCGACCTGCTCCTCCCCTGTCGACTTCAATCCCTCGTCGGTTCGCCGCTCGTCACGTCGGCCACCGGCGATGCACTTGGCCGGCCCCGAAGGCGGTGTCCCACTACTCCCCTCATCGCCGGAGGCCGACACCGAGGTCAGCCCACGCAGGTCGGCCACGAGGGGAGGGGTAGGGGTCAGAGGGAGAGGGGTAGAGGTGCGGACGGCCTCGACGTCCTCAGTAGCAAGCTCGCCGACCTCGGCAAGCAGCGGCAGCGTCGCCGACGAGGTGTCAGAGGGCGGGGTGGGCAGCGAGCGGCCGGGCACCGGCCCATGCTCTGTCTTCCACTCAGCCAGCGACATCTCCCCGTAAAACACCACGTCCGACGTGGTGACCACCCGGTTGGTGTCGACGTCGAGGAGCTCCCAGCCCTTGCTCGCCGCCGACACACCAAGGTGCAGGCCCCATCTGGCCTTCGGCTGCAGCTTCCCACCACGCTGCGGCTCAGGGACAAGGAACTGCGCCATGCAGCCCCACACCCGCGCCAGCGACAAGTCGGGCTTCTTCCCGGTCAGCAGCTGGTACGGCGTCGTTCTCGGCGGCAGCGTCGACCTCTCAAGGCAGTTGCGGACCCAGACGGCCTGCCGCAGAGCGAGGTGCCACCAGTGGTGCTGCACACCCATGTGCAGCAGCATTGTCCGCACCGACTCCACCACCGTCCTCATCTCCCGCTCCGCCATGCCGTTTTGCTGCGGGGTATATGGGCAGGTAAGGTCGTGGACGATCCCCTTGTCGTTCACGAAGTCGGTGAACTGCTTCCCGAGGAACTTCCCTCCCCGGTCGGAGCGCAGCATCAGCACCGACTTCTTCGTCTGCCGCTCAGCCACCGCTAGCCACTGTACGAACGCCTGCAACGCATCGGACTTCTTGGCGACCGGCTTCACCCACACGTAGCGGGTCTTGCGGTCCTTCAGCAGCAAGAAGTACAGGCTGCCATCCTTGGCAGCCACGCGAAATGGCCCGCACAGGTCGATGTGCACGACGGCCAGCACGTCGTCGGCGTCGGAGCCTTGGTCGGGGAAGGTGTGCCGCGCCAGTTTCCCACCGACGCACGAGACACACGGGGAGTCGGCGACCGTCGCCGACTTGAGGTCCAGCCCAATGGCGACCTCGTTCTTCGCCGAGCTCCGTATGGTGTCCATGCCGACGTGCGCAAGCCTCGCATGCATCCGGTCCGGCGTCAACTTCGTCTTCGAGACGATCGCCCGCAGAGCCACCACCTCCGTCGTGGGCGGCGTCGACCTCGTCGCGCAGGGACGCAGGTCGGTGCAGAGGACTCGTCCAGAGTACGTCGCCCGCCCGAGCACCTCCCCTGCGGCCGAGACGAGCAGCATGCCGTCTCCGTCCTCCTGCAGCTTCACGCCGTGCTCCTTCAGCTGGCCGGCCGACAGCAGGTTGGCTCGCACACCCGGGACGTACAACACGTCGGGGATGATCACCTCCGTCCCGGACTCTCCTTGCAGGGCGATGGTGCCGCAGTCCTGGACATCCTGCAGCGCCCCATTGAAGCCGCGCACATGCCTGATGGCGCCGCTCGGCTGCAAGTCGACGAAGGCTTCCTTCGTCCCCATCAGGTGGTGGGAGCAACCACTGTCGAGCAGGACCACGGCCGGGTTTGCCTGCACAGCTGCCGCCACCGCCTGGAAGTCCTCTCCGGCCTCCGGCGCCAGAGAGATGGTCGACTCCACGACGCCGACCAGCGAGCACGACGCCGTCTTGTCGTCTCGCCCCTTGCCGCCTACAACGGAGTCGGCGTCCTTCGCCGAAGTCGATGTCTTGGTCGACTGCTTCTCCTTGCGCGGCTGGTTTCCTCCACGACGAGGACGACGGCTGCCAGACCTCCCGCGGCCGCCCTTGTCGTCGTCGTCGGAGTCACTGCGGTCGGGACACTCGAAGGAGAGGTGATCGGGGCTGCGGCAGATCCAGCACTCTCGTCTTCGACCTCCTCCGCCTCGACCGCCATCCTTGGCCGACTTCTTCTTGTCGACCTCCTTGGCCGGCTTCCAGCCACTGCTACCACCATCGCCGGACTGCCCGCGTTGTCCCGGTCGGCCTCCTTGCTTCGCTGAGGTGACCAAGTTCGCCTGCGCCAAGAGCTCCTGCGACCGCTCAGCCTCCTGCATCGCCTCGTCCTGCAGGATATACGAGGTCAAGTTGTCCTCGTTGAGCGTCGCCCTTGTGCTCGGTGCCATAGACAGCCGCTTCAGCAGGTTGTAGCTGCTAGAGAGTCCCTGCATGACATGGGTGATGTATGACGCCGTGGAGTACTGCGCGCCGGCCATCCTGATGGTGGCGAGAATTCGCCTGGCTCGGTTGCAGTAGTCTGTCGCACTCTCCTCGTCGCCCATACGCAGATGCGTCAGCTGTCCCTCTAGCTGGGCGATGAACAGGTCGTCGGTGACCTGGTACGTCGACTCAATGAAGTGCCACGCCCGGTGGCCGTCGTCGAGGTACTCCCGGCACCACTTCAAGGCGATCTGCACGCCCGGCGAGCAGCACCGTGAGATGACCGTGAAGGTCAACAGCTGCACGGCACGAAACTCCGCACGTAGGTCGGGGTGGTGCTCCCCCGGTGTCGCTACGGTCCCTCGGGCGAAGCCGATCAGCCCGGCCATCTCCAGCTGGGGCTCGATGGCTTCCTTCCAGGTGAGAATGTCGGGTCTACCGACCAGTGGGGGGATGACCGAGATCCTGTCCGGCGTAAACTTGAAGTAGCCGTAGCTCGGCGCAATCCCACCTGCCGTCACCTGGGACGTCGTCATCGGCGACAGCCCACTACGTCGGCCTCCGACGTCACCATGCGAAGAGCCTGCAGCCGCCGACGTCTGCATCCCTCGCGCCTGAACGCCGCCGACTTCACCGGCATGTATCACACCTCTTTGCCTCGACGTGCCTCCAGCACTGCTGCCGACTTGACCACCACCGGCGTTGACGCCCACGTCGACGCCGCCTTCGTTGTTCACCGGACGAGGAGAGGCAGGTCGAGACGGGTGCTCCGTCGCCCACGTGGAGCGGAGTCCAGCCTCGACGACCGCCCAGGGCAAGTCGCCATACTCGTTGGCCTCATGCTTCCTCCTCGCGTTCTCCAACCGTGCCTCCAGGGTGTCCACCACCCGTGCGTCACCTACGGCTCCTACCATAGTGACTACTGCACAGTTGCCGGCCTGTAGCTACGCAATAGGTAAGTGGTATCTACGTCGACCTGACTGAAAAGTTAAGTCGTGTGCCGTCCACGCTCACCGCACCATGCGGAGATAACTACAGCAACGGGAGCTAGGCTACGGACTAGGCACGTGTGCTCGTGTGATCTCTGCGTTCTTTGTCCCTTAGTCGTTTTCCTTGTGCTCACACTACTTGCTAGTTCACGGGGAAAATTGGCAAGAGTTTTACTAGGAAAAGTTCAGAACAATAGTACAATCAAGTTGGCATAGCAAGACTACATCAGAGTAAGCATTCAGGTCGGCCAACTGCCAGCGCAGCTTGGTCGACCGCGTTCCAGCACGACTTGGTCGACCGCACTCCAGCAAGGCAAGGTCGACGGTGTGCCAACGTCGCAGGTTGACGGCGTGCCAGCATTGCTCACGCAGGACAGCAGTGCACCCGCTTCGCAGATGTGCGTAGCTGATTGGCGTGCAGAGTCCCGTCACCTGCACAGCGCACACTCCACGTCAACCTCGAGCTGACGACTGCCTCTGGTCCGCCACGACGACCTCGGGATACCACCACCGAGGTCGTGCTTGCCAACTTCGCCTGGGCGACCGTCGCACTCCTCCGTAGCACTTCGCCACCAGGTAACCTGGTCGACCGGGCAACCGCGTCGACCAGCAGCTCCCGTACGTGCCCGTCGACCTCCCAAGTCGACGACCACCTCCACGTCGACCTCCTCCAGGTCGACGTCCCCTATGGTCGACCAGCTCCACGTCGACCAGCACAGTCGTCGGCCGACCACCCACGTCGGCTGCCCGAAGCACGTCACGAAATTGACGCCCCGCTACTCGACGCCCGACTGCTCGGCGTCTTGCGTAAAGGTCGACGTCGGTCCCTCCTTCGTCGACCACCAGGTCCAGTCGACCACCCGCAGGTCGACTAGCGGTCCGTTAGCCGACCGCCGAAGTCGGCTTCGACGTCCTCTGCAGGTCGACTCCCAAGTCGACCTCCCCGAAGTCGGCGCCACCCTAAAGTTGGCGCCCGTGCAGTGGTCCCCCGTGCAGGTCGACCTCCTCGCCGACCAGCTCACCCACTGCTGCAGGTCGGCTGCTCCCGTCACACCCGACCACAAAGTCGGCTCCGCCCAAGCGAGGACGGGGCCAACACCCAACTCCCGTTGACACTTCTGACTCTGTTTACTCCAGTGTTGTTAGCGTAGGTGCTAGTCTTGCTGAGTTGCCAGTTGCTAGTGTAGGCACTTGTGTAGGCACTAGTGCGGGAGCGACTTCGGAGGACAGTTCGCTGTCTTTCACTTTGGACTTTGGGGCTTCGCTCTGCTTCTTCCGGGACCACACGACACTCACTCCGCTTCCAGCACCGGTCTCTGTTGCTCTGGCTGATCCCACCTCGGACCAGTTACTGCTCGCTACACTACTACTCTTCCGTGCCCTGCTGTTCCCTCTGGGTCTCTGACTGGCTTCCACGTCCCCTTGTTCTTGCGGAACTTGGTGGGCGTGAGGCCTCTTGTGAGTCAACGCGTGGGTGTGTGGATTGAGCCCTCTGGTGAGACGGCGGTTTGTGTTGACGGAGACACTTACATGCCTCTTGCCACCTTTACAGCTGAGCCGGGCTCTAGTCTCTACACACTTCACACTGGCTCTGGTGGGCAGCAGCAGCAGCAGTAGCAGCACCAGTAGCAGCAGCAGCGACTCCTGTCCCCGGCCCTTGTTCCTTCCCCCAGTCTGGTTCCTGCGTCTCACCAGGTTGCTGTGTCCCCCCAGGTAGCCGTCTCTGGTCCAGATGCTGCATCGTGCTCCTGCCGGTCACTTGCCCACCCCACCGTTCTGTGGCACCACCGGATGGGGCACCCGTCTCTCCCTCGTCTGCACGCTATGTCTCGTCAGCGTCTTGTCTTAGGCCTCCCACGTGTCTTGCCGTCGCTGCCACCTTCGCTTGAACCACCGTGCGGTCCTTGCATCAAAGGTAGGCTGCGCGCCACCCCTCACTCCTCCCTTCGTCCGGCCCACCGCGCCTTTTGAGACGCTCCACTTGGACGTCTGGGGGCCCGCCCCTCGCCTTGGCCATGAGCGTGAGCGTTTCTTTCTGGTGGTCGTTGATGACTACTCCCGCTACACCACAGTGTTCCCCCTTGCGAAGAAGTCTGAGGTGACTTCTACGCTGATCAAGTGGTTGCTTACCACGAAGGGCACTCGTGGTCGTCGAATCAGCTGCCTTCACTCCGACCGCGGGGGTGAGTTTCGCTTCGGCATTCTCGCTGGATTTTGTCGCGAGCAGGGCATCCGTCAGTCCTAGACGCTTCCAGAGTCCCCACAGGAGAATGGGGTTGCTGAGCGCCGCATAGGCTTGGTTATGGAGATTGCCCGCACCTCCTTGACTCACACCCATGCTCCCCATTTTCTGTGGCCCTACACGGTTAGGTACGCCGCTCACCAGCTGAACCTCTGGCCACGTGACTCTCGGCCAAAGGTTTCAACGACTAGTCTTTGGACCGCGTTCCCTGGTGTTGTGTCGAGGTTTCGTGTCTAGGGTTGCTTGGCTCTTGTTCGCGACACCTCCGCGGACAAGATCTCGCCTCGCGCCGTTCCGTGTGTCTTCCTTGGTTTCACAGAGGACTCCTCTGACTTCACCTTTTACCACCCTCCCCTTCACCGGTTCTTTGACTCCCGTAACGTCAGTTTCAACGAGTCCGTCCCCTACTACGCCAGGTACCCCTACCGAGGTCTCCCGGTTCCTCCTCCCCCTCTCTTCCTGACTTCCGCTCCCCCTCATGCTCCCCCGGTGCAGTCTCCCCCCCCTAGTCCAGCCCCGTCAAGTGTGTCCCACGCTACCCGTCCCCCCTCGGTAGCCCCTCAGGTACAGTCTCCTTCCCCGCAGTCCTCCTCGTAGCCTGCGACAGACCCTGCGGGAGCCGGGGTTCGTAGCGAGGACCCTGTCGGTGCAAGCTCTGGGGGTGCTGGAGTTGGGGCTGAGCCGGAGGCTACAGGAGACTCTCGTCTTCCTAGAGCTGGAGTAGGTGGTGCTGACTCTGGGGGTGCGGGTGCGCGTGGCCGTGTTGCTGTTGGTGTAACTCCCTCTGGGGGTGGTGCGCCGGGTGCTTTGGAGGGTGGTCTTGGGGCTGCCGCGGTCGCGGCCACTACTCCTCCCCCCCACCCCTACCCGACCCAGCACCAGGCTCGTGTTCGCTGTGCCCGTGAGGAGCAGCTAGAGTTAGAGAGAGAGGAGAGAGAGTTGCAGCGGCTAGAGGTGGAGCAGCAGTAGCGGCTGGAGGAGCAGCAGCAGCGGTTGGAGGAGAAGCAGCAGCAGCAGCGGTCGCAGTTGGAGCAGCCGCCGCTACAGGAGCAGGGGTCGCAGCCGCACCACGAGCAGCAGCAGCCGCCACCTCCTCCTCCTCCTCCTCCTGTCTCTGGTCTTCGGACCCTCGGTCTCCCCTCTCCCTCTCCTTCCTCCTCCCCCTCTCCTCCTGTCTACGGTCCCACGTTTCCTCCTCCTGACTCCTCCCCAGCTGTTCTCCCTCGTTCTCCGATTCCGTTGTCTCCTCCTCCTTTGCACGCTTGGCCCTCTCGTCGCTCTCCTCGTGCTCGTCCCTTGTCCCCTGTCGCTCTCACTGACCTTCGTACTGCCCTATTCTGTCCTAGTCCACCTCGTTCGTCTCACTCTGTTCTTCCTTCTCCTCCTAAGTCGGCCTTCACTGCTTCCCTCTCTACTCCTGTCACCGACTACTACCGCACGTACCGTTGTGTTCTCCCTCGTGTTCTCACCTCTCTTTTTACGGACCCTCGTGCCTCTCTGTCCTCTGTCTCCGCCCTTACTGTCGCCGTCACTGAGTTCGCCACTACTCGCCGCCTTGACTACGCCACTTGTCTCGTGGCTGCTCCTCCTACCAGTCCTCTAGCCGTCGGGGGTGAGTCTGCCCTTGGCTGTGACGCCCTAGAGGACAAGCAGTTTGATCTGGAGTTCCTGGCAGCCGCTTCGCCTCATCTCTGTGCCATGCCGCTCGCTCCTGAGGGAGACCCCGACGCTCTTGACATACCGACTCCTCGCACTTACGCTGAGGCAGTGTCAGGGCCTTGGGCCTCTCAGTGGAGAGCTGCCATGGACACAGAGATGGCCTCCTACAGATCCACAAGCACCTACGTCGACGAGGTTCCCCCCCCTGGGGCGAACGTAGTCGATGGCATGTGGATTTACAGGGTGAAGCGGCCACCAGGATCTCCTCCGGTCTTCAAGGCGCGCTATGTGGCTAGAGGTTTCAGTCAACGCGAGGGAGTTGACTTCTTTCAGACCTTCGCGCCTACCCCGAAGATGACCACTCTTTGGGTGTTACTACACATAGCAGCACAGAGAAACTACGAGTTACACTCCCTCGACTTCTCCATTGCTTCCTACACGAGGAGGTCTGGCTACATCGTCCCTCTTCCTTCACTGGCTCTTTCCCTCCTGGGACCCAGTGGAGGCTTAGGCGACTTGTCTATGGTCTCCGTCAGGCTCCTCGTGAGTGACACGACACCCTTCGTTCTACTCTCTCTGACCTGGGTTTCCATCCTTCTTCTGCCGACCTGTCGCTGTTCATCCATCGTGGTTCCACACCTTTCTTTGTTCTGGTCTATGTCGACGACCTGGTTTTTGCCTCTGCTGACAGGGTTGCCTTGACAGACGTAAAGTTTGAACTGTAGAAGAGACACACGTGCACTGACCTTGGTGAGCTGCGCCACTACCTTGGCCTGCAGATCACCAGGGACAGAGCTGCTCGCACCATTACACTCTCACAGTCACACATGGTGCAGCAGGTTCTTCAGCGGTTCTAGTTTCAGCACTCCACAGTACAGCGCACACCTCTTACTGTTGACCACAGACTTACTGGACCCTTTCATGACGAGGCGTTTGAGTCTAGTGGTCCCTTTGCAGAGCTGGTGGGCTGCCTCATGTACCTGATGACTTGTACTCGTCCGGACCTCGCCTTCCCTCTCAGCATCCTTGCTCGCTTTGTTGCTCCAAGGAGACACCGTCCTGTTCACTAGACAACAGCTATGAGGGTGGCGAAGTACCTAGCGACGACATCAGGCGTGGTGTCACAGGATCGAATTCTCAATCGAAACTTGTGACTAAAACTGAATACAAGGCCTATTTATACTCGGAAAGTACAAGGATAAACGAGATAAAACGAACCTTCGGGAACACACCCTTCCCGATACTACAATCACAAGTGCGCATAAGCACGCAAGTCTATTGGCACTTGGGATTACGCCCAGATTACACCGTATACACCACTATCGGCGCTGTCGGTGCCGTATAATAGGTATGTCGGTGGGAAAAGTAGGAAATAAGAGAAATAAATAGAAGGCTCTAGAAAATAGAATAGTAGGCCGATTGAGATGAGATAAAGACCAAAATAAAGAGGAGAAAAGGGAGAATAGGATAACGGAAAAATATAATAGTGAGAAAATATTACAACGGGGACGTCCTCTCACACTTCCCCCCCTCAAAGCTGGGTGGTAGAAGTAACACCCTGCTTGACAAGGTAGTCCTGTAGAGGACGGCGGGCGTTATCCATGTCGTGTTCAGGTACCCAGGTATCCTCGGAAGGATCATAGCCTTTCCAACGAATCAAGAACTCCAAGGTGCCGCTACGTCGTCGTCGGTGCGCCAGAACGGCTTCGACTTCGTACTCGAGTTCCCCATTAACGATCACTGGCAGTGGCGGCGGCGGCTGGCGACCTTTGAAGACCGTGTTTGGGTCCCGATAGGGCTTGAGAAGTTGAACATGGAAGGCATTGTGAATTCTCCAGGTAGTTGGTAAACGCAAGCGGAAGGTTACTGGAGTGACCTGCGCCTCGACGAGAAAAGGTCCGCAGAAGCGAGGTCGGAGCTTAGACGGAAGATGGCTAATGTCGAGATTGCGTGTATCCAGAAGCACCTGATCGCCAATCTGGATGGAATGATCGTTGCGACTCCGATCAGCGAGCTTCTTTTGTTGCTGCTGGATAGTTAGAAGACGTTTATGCGTGCGCTCCCACAATTGGTGCATAGTGGAAATGAAGTCATGTGCGGGTTGCACCGTGGCAGGTACTGTTGGTTTCTGAGGCGTGAGTGGGTTGCGACCGTAACAGAGGAAAAAAGGAGTTTGCCCTGTTGCGGCGTGCGTGGCGTTGTTATACGCAAACTCGAGAACCGGCAGATGTGCATCCCATTTAGAGATATCGTCCTTACACGCTGCTCGCAGAAGCTGTTCGACAATCTGGTTGAGGCGCTCTGTCTGACCATCCGTTTGGGGATGATAGGCTGATGACATGGCGAGTTTGGTCCCCATGAGCGACATGAGCTCCTTCCAGAATTTACTCGTGAATTTCGGGTCTCTGTCGGAGATCAGCGTGGTTGGAATGCCATGTTGTGAGATGACGTAGCGGAAGAATATTTGCGCTCTCCTCGACGCGAGCCGTTGTGTGTGTCGGAATGAAGTGTCCCATTTTGGAGAATTTGTCGATGACGACTAGAATGGCGTCGTAACCAGCTTTGGTAGGTGGTAACCCGGTGATGAAGTCGAGGCTAACCACTTGCCAAGGCTGTTCAGGGACTGGAAGAGGCTGTAGTAATCCTGCTTTCTTCTGTTTGCTGCTCTTCATCCGTTGGCATGTGTCGCACGAGGTGACGAATTTTTGTACGTCATCCGCCATGTGAGGCCAATAATAATGCTTCGCAATACCGGCAAGTGTCTTGTTACTACCGAAGTGGCCCGCGTAGAGAACATCATGATATTCTTCGAGCAGTAACTGGCGTAAGGGAGGGTAATTAGGTACCCATATTTTTGTGGAGCCGCGTAACGCGCTGCAGTTTGTTTCGCATCTGCTCGTTCTCCAATCGCGACCGTTCAGTCGTCGCTCGCATCTCCGCTTCCATCTTGGCGATTTGCGCGAAGAGCTGCTGCGTAACGTCGTTGGTCGCCGGCGAACCCATCCTGTTCAAAAACCACGCGAGGGGGTTAATTCGAAAAGCGCGGAACTGGTACTTACCAGAAATCAGCGTCGAATTGGTCGCCCCCGGCGGTTTTTCGAGGCGATTTTTTCCCCGACCGCTGCTTAGCCGAGAGTTGTCGAGTGAGAACGGCTCTGATTACCAAGTGTCACAGGATCGAATTCTCAATCGAAACTTGTGACTAAAACTGAATACAAGGCCTATTTATACTCGGAAAGTACAAGGATAAACGAGATAAAACGAACCTTCGGGAACACACCCTTCCCGATACTACAATCACAAGTGCGCATAAGCACGCAAGTCTATTGGCACTTGGGATTACGCCCAGATTACACCGTATACACCACTGTCGGCGCTGTCGGTGCCGTATAATAGGTATGTCGGTGGGAAAAGTAGGAAATAAGAGAAATAAATAGAAGGCTCTAGAAAATAGAAGAGTAGGCCGATTGAGATGAGATAAAGACCAAAATAAAGAGGAGAAAAGGGAGAATAGGATAACGGAAAAATATAATAGTGAGAAAATATTATAACGGGGACGTCCTCTCACACGTGGGGCTAGTTCTTGGAGGGCAGTAGTATGTCGTACTTACTGGTCACTATGACTCATCTTACGCTGACGACGCTGAGACTCACAGGTCTACTCAGGGGTATTGTTTCAGCTTGGGTTCTGGAGCTGTTTCGTGGAGGTCCACGCGCTCCTCTTCAGTCCTGACCTCTACTACTGAGGCTGAGATCTACGCTGGTGCCATGGCGGTACAGGAGCTGCGTTGGTTGACCTTCTTGCTCGCTGACCTTGGTGAGCGGCCGAGTTCTGCACCGACCTTCTTGACTGACAACAAGGCGTCGATTCTCCTCTATCGAGAGCCGCGACTGGAGAGCAGAGTGAAGCACATTAGCGTCAGTTACTTTCTTCTGCGTGAGTTGCAGAGACGTGGACAGGCTGGCTTCGAGTTTGTGGAGTCCGAGGCCAACACTGCAGACATCTTCACCAAGGCGCTTCCGCCTTGTGACCACTAGAGGTGTTGTGTGCAGCTAGGTCTTGTTGACACGGGTTCTAGTCGTATGTAGGCTTGAGTTTACTGTTTCCTTTGCTTATACTCTTGCCATACACCTTTGTGAACTCTTGGACTGGCCTTGTGGCCCTTGTTGCTAGTGGTCAGATTGCGTGGTGACGTTGTGATCCACCCTGAGCTTTGTTTCTTTGTGACTGGTCTTGTGACCGTACACTTTTGGTTTTGCTTGACACCCCTCACTTAGGCTATGGGGGTGTGTCAAATGTTGTAGCCTGTAGTGAGGTTTCTCTTAGGGGGTATAGATGTTAGGGTTTGTTATATGTACCCCAACCTTCATCAATAACACAACACTTTCATTCTTGACATCTCCTCAATTCTCCACGCATTTTTACAATGTCGCAAGCGGCTGGCAAACCACCACCTCGATTCGCAGGGTACCACGAGGATTCGCGAAGCAATATATAGAATCGCAAAGCAATATCCGGAATCGCGAAGCACCGCTCATTCGCGATAATACACGCGAATTCCCGAAGCACCCTAAACCTACTCGATCCGAGATATCTAGAGCTTTCTCGCTGCATCTCGACAGTGCGAGGTGGTTCTAGAACCACCATCATCATGTCAGAATATATTTGCTGTCTAGCCTGCAGTGGGGTACTCTGTAATGAGTACAACCCAATTTAGGGCATTGTACTTGTATCCCAACTCTTGCTAGTGCAACCCCTTCTCTTTCAAAAATCTCTCGATACTTTCCTAACTCACTCGAACTCGATCACCTAGGTACCTCAACTATGGCTCCTAAGCCTACCTCTACTTAAACATTCTGAGATGGTATTAGAGCTTAACGCTCCTGGCCTGTGGGCCCACTCGATTCCGCTGCCCTATTGTGTGTCGTGCGCCCCGTGGCGCGCGACCACCTATTTTTCTTCCCGCCACGCGCTCGGGGCGCGTGGCGGTTTTCTGCCCGCCGTGCGCCCCGAGGCGCGCGGCGGGTACCTACCTCGTCGCGGCGTCTTGGGGGCCCACGCGCTGGCCCCGACCGTCGCCTCGTCGCGGCGTTTTGGGGGCCCGCACGCAGGTCCCTCCCGTCGCCTCGTCGCGGCACTTTCGGGGCCCGCGCGCCGGCCCCTCCCGTTACCTCATCGCGGCACCTTAGGGACCTGCGCGCGGTCCCCTCTTGTTGCACGTCGAGGCACATTCGGGGACCGGCGCGGCTCCCCAGCACGTCGCCCTTCAGGGCACAATGGGGGCCGCGCCCTTCACCTCCCCTACCTCCTACTTTCCGCTGCAGCAGCCCCAGGAGCAGCCGCCCCAGCAGCAGCCCCAGCAGCTGCACCCCCTGGAGCGGCCGCCCCACCAGCAGCAACTCCCTCTGGAGCCGCCCCACCAGCAGCAGCAGCCCAGGGAGCAGCCGCCCCAGCCGCAGCCCCTGGAGGAGCCACCGCAGCAGCAGCAGCCCCGGGAGCAGCAGCCCCTGGAGCAGCAGCAGCAGCGGCAGCCCTGGGAGCAGCCGCCCCAGCAGCAGCCCCGGGAGCCGCCCCAGCAGCAGCAGCCCCGGGAGCAGCTGCCCCAGCAGCAGCAGCCCCGGGACCAGCCGCCCCAGCCGCAGCCACTGGAGCAGCCGCCCCAGCAGCAGCCGCCTCTGGGGCGGCCACCCAAGCTGCAGCAGCAGCAGCCGCCCCAGCAGCAGCCCCTGGAGGAGCCACCGCAGCAGCAGCAGCAGCTCCCGGAGCAGCCGCCCCAGCATCAGCCCTTGGAGCCGCCCCAGCAGCAGCCCCTGGAGCAGCAGCCTCAGCAGCAGCAGCCACCGGAGCAGCCGCACCAACAGCAGCCGCCCCTGGCCCCTGCAGCAGTCGCTCATGGACCAGGTGCAGCCGTGGGGGGTGAGTGTGGGGGTGCTCGTTGTGGGGGTGTCGGTTGTGCGTGCCGTCCCCTCCTCCTCCTCCTCCTTCGTCTCCCACTGCTACAGCTCTCGCTGAGGGGGGTGGTTGTGTGGGAGTCTTGGGTTTAGGTTTTAAGGGGGGGTGGGTGGGAGTGGAGCTAGGGTGAAGCGATGGGTCTGTGGGGGGTGTGTGGGACTGTGTGCGGGAGGTTGAGCGGAGGTTGCCAGTTTGTCGTCCGCAGCACCTGTAGTCCGGGGCGCTGTCCCGGTAGCCCAGTGAGCTTGTCGCTGCGCCAGTCGCCTGTGGGTCCGTTGCCCGTCTGCCGCTACTTGAGCCGCGGGGCCTGTTACTCCTGTAGTCCGGGCGCTTAGTCCGGTAGCCACTGTGCTCGCCACTCCTGTTGCCCGTGTGTCTGCAGCTTCAGCCACCGCCTTCTATCTCCTCTCCTCTCACTCTCCCTCCTCCTCCTCACTTGCCCGTTGTGACCACCACTAGCTTTGCTGATAATTGTGCACTTTAACTATTGCTTCTTGAACTTGTGCTCAGAATGTGTGGTGACATTGTGATCCACCCTGAGCTTGTACTGCTTTGCCTGCTCTGCTGATTACACCCCACTTTGGCTATGGGGGTGTGTCAGAATATATTTGCTGTCTAGCCTGCAGTGGGGTACTCTGTAATGAGTACAACCCAATTTAGGGCATTGTACTTGTATCCCAACTCTTGCTAGTGCAACCCCTTCTCTTTCAAAAATCTCTCGATACTTTCCTAACTCACTCGAACTCGATCACCTAGGTACCTCAACTATGGCTCCTAAGCCTACCTCTACTTAAACATTCTGAGACATCATTCATGCAACTTCTATAAATACAATTGGCGAGTGATGGAGCCATCATTCAAAAACCTACAACTACCTTCACATACTTTCAAACCAGCTTACAATGAACTCAAAGCTTTAGACGAACTCTTATTTTCAAATTCGTACCAGCTTCGACAGCACCTCATTGGATAGACACTCTTCAGATAATGACATTCGGTATGTCAGATTTGCTTTTCGAGCGACAGCAATCTCGCCTTTTCGCATCGCCTTACCCAACCCATTATCATTCCCAACCGTCACCTTGGAACTTTGCCTCCTCTTCGTCTCCGCTTTTTGGCAATCCGTTCCTATTCGACAACGGTTTTGACTCATCAGCTGGGAATATGGCGTAGAGATGACGCAATGACACACGGAAACATGAGACTGCGCGGAAGCAGCAAGCGCACGAGCTTGACGCGCGAAGGCATGCAGCGTACGCGCGAGGGGCGCAGCACGACGTGAATGAGACAAAGATTCGACAATCACAGCGCCAGGGGCAAGCAGCTGCTCATCAAATGCCCGTCCAGCACCCAGTAAACAATAGTAGCAAGCACTCCGAGACGCCGGCAGCGTCGCCAATGGTGGGCATCACCGGAATTCCTGCTACAAAAATTGCTCGCGTATCGTCATTATCGGCTGACGATGCTGCTCAGAAGTTGCAAGCAGCATGGCGGGGCTATTCGGTGCGACAAGGCAAGCCTCTCGAACTGGCTCGGTACATATCTGGCGTTCAGAAACTGGTTCACGAGATGGACGCGCAGCTTCGGGATAACGAATTTGTGGCTAAGATGGTTTAAGACCCTATGGAAAAGCTTCGAGTGAGCGAGACAATCATGAGCTAGCTGCTTCGGTTGGACGAGGTGCAGTTCCTGAACTAGGACGTTCGGAACTTGCGTCGGGACATGGCCAGGAAGCTGACGAAGCTGCTATACAGGGCCGAAATTCTCACAAGTACTTAACGACAGGAGGCCGAGGCTCCCCTGGAAGCTGTTGTTGACACGGGTGTTATCACAATTGGTGATGCAGGAATGGATGTAGACCCACCGTTTGAAAATTGCTGCCATTGTGGCAGACAATGCAGCGACAAAAGATTTATGAGCTGCGAGAGCTTTGATGTTGCAAATAGCACGCATTAGGTGGGGAGAGTGGTGAGAAAACTAGAACGAGAATGATTGAACTATGAAATAGTTGGGTACAAGTACTAACCCTAATTGGGTTGTACCCCTTATGGGCTACCCCACTACAGCCTACACAAATGTATAAGCTATAATGTTCTGACACACCCCCATAGGCAAAGTGGGGGAGAACAAGGGGTCACAAGACCAATCAAAGCAAAGCAAAGCAAAGAAAGCTCAGGGTGGATCACAAAGTCACCCCACATTCCGAGCACAAGTTCAAGGCCACAAGGCCAGTTCACATGCAGGAGTACATATAAATAAAAGGCTAGACAAGCAAGAGCAGGTGTATATATATATGTAACAGTACAAGCAAGGTCAAGAGGTGAGCAAGTGAGGCAAGGCAGGCACAAGACCCAGCTGAGTACAGAAGCGCTGATGATCACAAGGAGCAAGCGCCTTGGTGAAGATATCAGCAGTGTTGGCCTCAGAGGCCACGTACGCAAGACGCAGCTGACCACGCTGCTGTAGCTCACGAGCAAGGAAGTAGCGAAGAGCAATGTGCTTCGTTCTGTGTTCCAGTCTCTGCTCCCAACACAAGGCCAGCATGGCCTTGTTGTCTACGTACAGCACTGGAGGAGAACGAGGCGGCTCTCCGAGGTCAGTCAGCAGGTAGGTGAGCCAGCAAAGCTCCCGAGCAGCCATGGCTCCTGCCTAGATCTCAGCCTCACAACTGGAGCCGAGAACAGAAGACGAGCGAGTAGCCCGCCACGAAACAGAGCCGGAACCAAGGCTGAAGGTGTAACCCTGTGACGACCGCTGCGTAGCCTGGTCGTCAGCCCAAGAAGCGTCTGCGTGCCCAGTGAGGACCACTGGACTCTGCCCTCCAAGCACAAGCCCCATGCCCGACGTACTGCACAAGTAGCGCAACACCCTCTTCGCTGCAGCCATTTCCTCCGGTCTGTGTCTCTCAGGAGCAACATAGCGTGCGAGAATGCTAAGAGGGTATGCAAGGTCAGGTCGTGTGGACGTAATCGGGTACATGAGGCAGCCAACAAGCTATGGGTATGGGCCACTTGACTCTACGGACTCATCTTAAGGCAGAGCTGAGAGCGAGTGGCGAGTAGGCAGAGGAGTGGCATGAGGCGAGGAGTACGTGAAGCCGACGCGCTGAAGGACCTGCTGCACTATGTGTGACTGAGTCAGGGTAATGGTGCGGCGTGCTCTGTCCCGGGTGATCTGCAAGCCAAGGTAGTTGCGCAGTTCACCCAGGTCTGTGCACGTGTGTCTCTTCTGCAGCTCGGACTTCACGTGGGGGAGTCCAGCAGTGTCAGCTGTGGCAAAGACCAAGTCGTCGACGTACACGAGGATGTAGAACGGCAGCAAAGAAGTGTCGGTGCGCAGAAACAGCGACGGGTCGGCAGTAGGGGGAGCAAACCCAAGAGCCGCAAGTGTAGTCCTCAGTGTGTCGTGCCACTCATGCGGTGCCTGGCGGAGACCGTAGACTGGCCGCCGGAGGCTCCACTGGGTGCCAGGAGGAAAACACCCAGTCAAGCCAGGTGGGCGACGCAGCCAGATCTCCTCGTGCAGGCTGCCCTGCAAGAAAGCAGTGCTGAAGTCAAGAGAGTGCAGCTCGTAGTCACGGTGAGCAGCTATGTGCAGCAGTACCCGAAGAGTGGTCATATTCGGGGTGGGAGAGAAGGTCTGAAAGTAGTCAACTCCCTGCCGCTGACTGAAGCCACGAGCCACGTAACGCGCCTTGAAGACAGGCGGAGAACCCGGCGGCCTCTTCACCCTAAAAATCCACATGCCACTGACAATGTTCGCCCCAGGCGGGGGAACCTCGTCAACGTAGGTGCCTGTGGACTTCCAGGAAGCCATCTCTGCGTCCATAGCTGCCTGCCACTGAGAGGAGTAGGGACCCTCTATCGCCTCCGCGTAAGAGCGCGGAGTCGGGATGTCAAGTGCATCCGGGTCTCCCTCAGGGGTAAGCAGTATGGACACGAGATGAGGTGAAGCAGCAGCCAGAGACTGGATCTCCTCCTGCCTGTCCTCAAGGACGTCCGTGCCAAGGGCACACTCACCCCCGACGGATGGAGGACAGACAAACTCAGACTCAGCGACAAGACTAGCAGCGTAGTCTAGAGGACAGCGAGCAGCAAAGTCGGCAAGCTTAGCAACTAGGGCAGACGCAGCAGTGGACTCAAAGGAAGGGTCAGTGACGACAGTAGTAAGGAGATGCGTGACAGTAGGACTGGCAGCACGAAGAGAGTCCGACTCCGGATTGGCAAGAGCAGGAAGAGAGGACTCAGGAGAAGGCAAAGGGGCACGTAGAGGAGCAGTGGACGGACGGAGAGACATCCGGTGCGTGCCAGGGTCAGGAGGAGGACGCTGACGCGAACCACGACCACTAGTGCGAGCAGCACGGACAGGCGACGCAGGACGAGACGTAGGCTCACGACGCTCAGCATGACCTCCTGTAGGACCAGTGTAGGGAGAAGGAGCAGGCAGTGGGGAGGCTGGCTGTAACTGTAACTGTGACGGGACAGGCAGTGGACACTCTAAGGGAGGAGGAGGACCAGTAGAAGGCGGGAGACCAAGAACCTGCTGAAGGAGCGGAACGAAGTACGGCCGAGGTCGTGCGGCGACTCCAGACACAGCAGGGACAGCACCAGTACCCCCAGCGGCAGCACCAGCGCCAGTAGCACCTCTAGCTCCAATACCTCCAGCAACACCAGTAGCACCCCCAGCAGGACCGCCTCCAGGACCGACAGCAGTAGCCTCAGCGCCAACACCCTCAGCAGCTCCAGCTCCAGTCGTACCCGCAGGCCCAGCAGCTCCAGTACTCCCAGTACGAGCACCTCCGGGAACAGCGGCACCAGCACCCTCAGCAGCCAAAGAAGCTTCAGCAGCACGCCTCCAGCGCCGTGCAAACCACTCGCGCAGCTCCTATGGAGAGAGTGGCTCCCGCCGAGACGAAGCGCCTGGAGAACCTCCAGGCCCAGCACCGCCAGACGCCACACGAGCAATCCCAGCTCCCCCAGACTCCGTACCCCCAGGCTCAGCACCTCCAGGCGTAGCACCCCCAGACTCAGCACCCCCAGGCTCAGCACCCCCAGTAGTAGCACCCTCAGGCTCAGCACCCCCTGGCGTAGCACCCACACGCTCTGCACCCCCAGGGTAAGCACCCCCAGGCTCAGCACCTTCAGCAGCACCAGAGTCACCAGTAACCTCGACAGCCTCGACTGCGTCTACCTGGGACACACCTGAAGGGGCAGGACCCTGAGGGGGTAGGGGGTCTACCGGGGGGGGACCTCGCACAAGGAAGAGCGGTGGTGGGGGGAGGGACGGAGTGCGGTAGGGGAAGAGGCGGTAGTAGGGGACCGACTCGTCAAACATGACGTCCTAGGAGGACAGAACACGGCGAGAGGTGGGGTGGTAGAACTGCCACCCTGGCGCGTCAGGGGGGAAGCCAAGGAAGACGCAGGGAGCAGCACAAGGGGACAGCTTGTCCGCAGACAAGTCGCGGACAAACGCCTGAGATCCCCAGACACGGAACGCAGACGCATCGCCAACCTTCCCCGTCCACAGCAAAGCTGGGGAGGTCTCCGGCATGGAAACCCTGGGGTGAAGGTTGATCTGATGTGCCGCGTACCGAACCGCAAACGGCCACAGAATATGGGGGACAGCCGCATGCATCATGGACGTACGGGCGACATCCATGACCATGCCAATGCGGCGCTCAGCAATCCCATTTTGCTGTGGAGAGTCCGGAAGCGTGAAGGTCTGGCGAATACCTCGTGCATGACAGTAGGCTCGCAGAAGGCCAGAGGAAAACTCTCCGCCTCTGTCAGAGTGCAGACGCAGAACAAGAAAGTCCGAGCCGAAGCTCTGCCTGAGATGGAGACAAGCTGCGCGGATCCAGTCGATCAACACCTCAGTGACATCACCCTTGATGCGCAAGGGGAAGACTGTGGTGTAACGCGAGTAGTCGTCAACCACCAGCAGGAAGTAGCGCTCGTGACCCTGTCCACGGACGCGGGCCGGGCCCCACACGTCCATGTGAAGCGTCTGCAGCGGGACCTCTGTCAGAGGAAACTGGGAGGAGTGAGGGGCAGCCCGCTGCCGCCCCTCGACACAGGGGACGCAGGTAGGGCCAGGCCCCGGAGGAAGGGGAGGGAGGGACCGGGGAAGACCAGAGACAAGGACACGGGAGGCCATGCCTCAGAGACGAAGCAGGGAGGGGTGACCAAGGCGGTGGTGCCAGAGGAGAGTCTCGTGAGACAGGAGGCGACACGAGCAGGGGGCAGACTCAGGACAAGACCTGGACGCTGCAGCAAACACCTGACCCGACGCAGCTACCTGACCAGACGCAGTGACTGGAGGAGACGCAATGGTCAGTGTGTACAGGCTCGACCTCGGCCGACCTGTAAACGTGGCCAGGTGTCGGCCTGTCCGAGCGTCCGTGCAGTGGGTCACCCGCTGACTCGCAGGAGTGAACTGGTGAACCCCGGCATCCTGTAGGTCAGCACCACTCACCAAGTAAGTAGAGAACGAGGGGAGGTAAAGACCAGACAGGGTGCCAGAGGGGGCCGCCGGACACAGGAGGACAGTGGAGAAGTGAGCAAGGACAAGACCCCTAGAGGGGTCTGCCAGAGAGCCTGCAACTAGTCGGCCAAGCAGCGTGAGTGTGGTGCGGTCTCGAAAGAAGGAGCGAGAAGCCCCCGAGTCAAGGGTGAAGGTATGGGAGGCCGAAGCCGACGCAGTACCTGAGAGAGCAGACTCACCAGCACCTGAGGGAGCAGACGCACGAGCACCTAGAGCAGCAGCCTCGCTAGCACCTAGAGCAGCAGCCTCACCAGTACCTAGAGCAGCAGTCTCAATGCCCGGGTCGGGCGGAAAACGCCGGTAACAGTCACCCTCATTACTAATAGTCACAGCATACATGGCAGCAAGAATAGCATCAAAGTCAAGGTCAAAGACAGCTATGCCCGCCCTAGACAGCTCGCCCCAGCGGGGGATCTCAGTGGCCTCCGGGAACTATTGACGCCAAGCGTCCGTTAGGCGGCCAAAGCAGCGCTGGGTGGAGTGCGCACCCCTGCACTGCTCACCCGCGCGGTCGCCGGTGCGTAGGACGTAGGTGCACGGACCAGTACCCCCACCCCGCTGGCGTGCAGCGTACCACTCATGGAGGTGCTGAGGAGGGGGGATGTCACGAGTGCGCTGCTGCTGCTGCTGCTGCTGCTGGCGCTGACCACCACCGGAGCTGACCCTCTGCGCAGCGCCACCCCGACCAGCTCCACCTCCTCCGCCACCGCCTCCTCCACCGGCGCCACCTCCGCCACCTCCGCTCCCACCGCCACCGCCGCTGCCGCCTCCGCCTCCACTGCCGCCACCGACACCTCCACCCCCGCCACCACCCCCACCGCCACCCCCACCCCCTCCGCCGCCTCCACCGCCGCCTCCACCGCCCCCGCTAGCTCCTCCAGTACCCCTGCTCCCCTTGCCCTTGCGAGGGCAGCGTCTCCCGCTAGGGGTAGACGCCGCACCGACCGACTCAAGACCAACGAGGTCGGCCGCAGCAGCAGAGGCAACAGAGGGCAAAAGGGGGGAGGGCAAACACCCCTCAAAGATGGGGGCGCGAGGGTCACCACGAGAGGCTCCTACAGCGACTATGCTCTTCTCTGCTGCTAGGAGGGCCTTCTCGAGGAGGTCAACGGTGAGAGTGGTGGGGCAAACTGAGAGGAAGTGGTCCCTCACTACGCGAAGGGAGTCAGGGAGCCAGGTGACTATGTAGTAGAGGGTGATGTACATGGGGGGGGGGTTCTTGGCGCAGAACCCAGCAGGAAGCGCAGCGCGGTAGCGAGTGTCACTAGTGCGGAGGTGCGTAATGAGGTCAGCGACTGTGGGAAAGGCAGTAAGGTCAGCGAAGAGGTACGGTAGCATGAGGCGGCTCAGTGCAACGGTGGCAGGGGAGGAGTAGCGTGTAACTACAGCGTCGTACAAGGTCTGAGCACTCTTGTACTGACTAACGTGCGCACGCTCAGAGGTAGGGAGGTGGCGACGCACAGCAAGACGTGCAGCAGCATCGCGTGTGGCCCATTGTGAGCGAACAGTGGCGTCGGCATCAGCAGCAGGGGCAGGAGAGGCACCAGAGGTGAGGTCAAAGAGGGAGAGACCGTCTGCCCTATCGCACTATAGGAAAAGCTGCAGGTCATCTATCCAGACGTCAAAGTCAATGGCCCGACCCTCAGCGTCAAAAGCGAGGATACTAGGGGTAGACATGAGAGCAGTAGACTAGTAGCGCGAACAGTAGGGTAAGGGCAGTGCAGTGACAGAGGCGCTGCTCTTACCGGGCAGGGCGGCTCGGGCGGCTCGGCGGCTCGGCGGCTCGGCAACTCGGCGGCTCGGGCGGCTCGGGCGGCTCGGCGGTACGGTGGCTCGGCGACTCGGCAGCTCGGGCGGTACGGCGGCTCGGCAGCAACTGCAGTCCGGCGGTTCGGCGACCCGGCTGCTCGGGCGGCTCAGGTGGCGCGGCGGCTCGGGCGGCTCGGGTGGATCGGGCGGCTCGGCAGCAGCTCAGCGGCGCCGGCGGCTCGGTGGTGACGGCGGGGCCACGTGGGGATGGCGGCGGGGCCGGGTGGAGCGGCGGCGGGGCCGGGTGGAGCGGCGTCGGGGCCGGGTGGAGCGCCATCGGGGCCGGTAGAGGCGGCGTCGGGGCCGGGAAGGGCAGCTCCGGGGCCGCAGGGGTAGGCGACGGGGCCAGCATAGGCGGCGCTGAGGAAGGGGTAGGCGACGGGGCCGCTAGGGCGGCTAGGAGGGGGGGGGGGGGGGGGGGTCGCGACGGCGGCGTGAAGAGGCCGCGAGGGCGGCACGAAGGGGCTGCGAGGGCGGCGCGACGCGACGGAGCCGGGAGGGCGGCGGATCGGGGCCGCGAGGGCGGCGCGACGCGACCGCTAGGGCGGCACGACGTGACGCGGCCGCTAGGGCAGCGCGACGGGGCCGCGAGGGGCCGCTAAGGGGCTGTGAGGGGGCCGTGAGGGCGGCGCGACGGGTCCGCTAGGGGTCGTGAGAGGGGAGACCCACGGAGTGCGACTCGGGCAGGGACTGAGCGCGCTCCGGGTAGGAAAAAAAATCGAATCGGTGGGCCCTAGGAACAGTTCCCACCATGGTTGTCGATTGGTTTGGAGCCAGAACTTGAGAGGCTGAGGTGCCCCAAAAGTTGCCCTGAAATTTCCGGGCTGAGAGCAAACCTGGCACTTGAAATCAGGGCTACCAACTTTTTTGCACTTAGCCAAGGATACCGTCTCCTAGGCAAACTACTAAGAGCCAGCTAACTATAGGCTGAGGCACGAAACATGATGGATTTGAGGGGGATGGGAGAAGGAAGTAGGGGAGTGGCTGGGAGGAGGTGGGGGGACTAGTGAGCGAATGGGAGGGAGGGAGGTATTAGTATGGGACGATAAGGGCTAGCCGCGGGATCTGCACTTGAAATCCGGGTTAGGCCCACAACCAGCACTTTGCGGGAAAGGGCTGCCCTCAAAGCCAATCCGTAAAATTTGGAAGCTGGGCCGAACCCATCCCTTAATGTTCAGGGCATTAAGGGCATTTGCCCTTGAATCGTCAGCCCTGGTTCCCACGAGGGAACCTGCTCGATACCATGAGAGAACTAGAACGAGAATGATTGAACTATGAAACAGTTGGGTACAAGTACTAACCCTAATTGGGTTGTACCCCTATGGGCTACCCTACTACAGCCTACACAAATGTATAAGCTGTAATGTTCTGACAAGTGGCTAAGAGGCAAAAGCAGAGGCACTGAAGGGACACCTTGTGGCAGTGGAAGGAGAGACCGGCTGGGAAGCGAGGGGGTGCATGCTAGTACCTAGATCTGTAAATATTTGTGTATCACAAACCCCCGGGTGCGCAAGGCACACGGGGGGGGATTTGGAGATCTACATAGTACTGTAATTAATATTACATAGTTCTTATGAGCTGTTTTTGCATGTCTGAAATACATTTGAATACTCTGTCAGAATGTTGTATTTGTCTAGCCTGCAGTGGGGTACTCTATAGCGAGTACAGCCCAATCTAGGGTTTCCTATATGTACTCAACTGCTTGCTAGTTCAACCCCCTCTTTCTGCTGCTGAACTTTTCTTCGTACTTGTGACATGCTATGAGAGCATGTCCTTCCTTAGCCTGTGGGCCCACCAACCTGCTTCCGCTGCTACTCGATCTGTCGCACGCCCTGTGGAGTGCGACGCGGCGCGCGGCGGTTTACTCTCTGGCGCGCGCCCCGAGGCGCGCGGCCCCTTTTCTTCCTGGCGCGCCGGCCCCGCTGGACCTGTGCGCGGCACCCCGTCGACCCTCGCGTCGCCTCAGGGGACCCGCGCGCCGCCCTCGTCGACCCTCGCGTCGCCTCAAGGGACCCGCGCGCCACCCCCGTCGACCCTCGCGTCGCCCCCGGGGACCCGCGCGCCGCCCCTGGAGCCGTGCGTGACCCTCCCGCTGCCTCGTCGCGGCGCCCTGGGGAGCCGCGCGCGGCCCCTCGCTGCCCCGTGGTGGCGCCCTGGGGGCCGCGCGCCGTCCCCTTCGTCGTCCCCCGCGCTCCTACCCCGTGTCACCCGTTTTAGGGTTTGGGGGTGGGGAGTGTGGGGGTGGCGGTTGTGGGGGTGCCGGTTGTGTGCGCCGTCCCCTACTCCTCCGTCTCCCGCTGCTGCAGCTGTCGCTAAGGGGGGTGGGTGTGTGGGAGCCGAAGGAGTGGTGCTAGGGGGGTGTTGTGGGAGTGGAGCTAGGGGTGCAGCAGGGGGTGTGTGATAGGGGCGTGGGGCAGCTGGGGGAGGTTGAGTGGAGGCAGCCGTCGTGTCGTCAGCAACGCCAGTATTCCGGAGGCTACAATCTCCGGTAGTCGCCAGTCGCCTGTGGGTCAGTTGCTCTAGTCAGGAGGCTACAATCTCCGCGAAGCCAGTTACTCCTGTAGTCCGGGCCCTTGCTTCAGTAGCCACTGAGCCAGCAGCTCCTGTGTGTCTGCAGCTTCAGCAGTCGCCTCCTATCTTCTCGCCCCCATAGTCTCTCCTCCTCCTTACTTGCCCTTTGTGATAGCATCTAGCTTTGCTTGCATTCGTGAACCTGCTCATGACTGCATGCTCTGCTGATTGTCAGAACATATCTATAGCTTATACTGCTGTGTAGGCTGTAGTGGGGTATCCCATAGGGGGTACAACCCAGTTAGGGTTTCATATTTGTACTGCTTTCATTCATAGTTCATTCATTCCTGTTTTCCTATTTTCACATGGTATAGAGCGGGTCCTACCTTAGGACCGTTGTCTGGGCCCACCGACGCGCGCCCCGAGGCGCGCCCTTTTTTTTTTTAGCGACCCCTCGGGTCGCCTTTTCACTCGCGGCCCCGCCGCCTCCTCTGACGCGGCTTTGCCGCCTCCCCTGACGCGGCCCAGCCGCCTCCCTTGACGCGGCCCTGCCGCCTCTTTTAACGCGGCCCCGCCGCCTCCCTTGACGCGGCCCTGCCGCCTCCCTTGACGCGGCCTCGCCGCCTCCCCTGACGCGGCCCCGCCGCCTCCCCTGACGCGGCCCTGCCGCCTCCCTTGACGCGGCCCCGCCGCCTCCCCTGACGCGGCTCCGCCGCCTCCCCTGACGAGGCCCCGCCGCCTCCATTGAAGCGGCCCCGCCGCCTCCCCTTACGCGGCCACGCCGCCTCCTCTGACGCGGCCCCGCCTCTGCTGCCGACGGCCCCACCGCTGCACCCTGCCGGCCCGTCGCTGCTCCTGCCGGCCCGCCGCTGCACCCTGCCGGCCCGCCGCTGCACCCTGCCGGCCCGCCGCTGCACCCTGCCGGCCCGCCGCTGCACCCTGCCGGCCCGCCGCTGCACCCTGCCGGCCCGCCGCTGCTCCTGCCGGCCCGCCGCTGCACCTACCGGCCCGCCGCTGCACCCATCGGCCCGCCGCCTCTTACGGCCCGCCACTTGCACCTGCCGGCCCGCCGCTGCACCTGCCGGCCCGACGCTGCACCTGCCGGCTCGACGCTGCATCTCCCGGCCGAGCCGCCCCAGCCGCCGAGCCGCCCGGGACCCGAGCCGCCCTGCCGCCGAGCCGCCCGGGAACCGAGCCGCCCTGCACCCGAGCCGCCCAGCCGCCGAGCCGCCCGGGAGCCGAGCCGCCCTGCACCCGAGCTGCCCAGCCGCCGAGCCGCCTGGGAGCCGAGCCGCCCTGCGCCCGAGCCGCCCAGCCGCCGAGCCGCCCGGGAGCCGAGCAGCTGTGCACCCGAGCCGCCCGGTCGCTGAGCCGCCTTTCTGCTGACTGCACGACCTGCCCTGCCTGGTGAGCACTGTCCCACTGACACTGCGAGCTCTTTCCCTACTGCTTGCACTGCGTCGCTGTCGTCACCATGGCTACCCCTAGTGTCCTAGCTTTTGACGCTGAGGGTCGCGCCATTGATTTTGAGGTCTGGTTAGACGACCTGCAGCTGTTCTTACAGTGCGACCGGGCTGACGACCTTTCTCTCTTTGACCTCACCTCTGGCGCCTCTCCTGCCCCTGCTGCTGATGCTGATCCCGCTGTCCGCTCTAAGTGGGCCACCCGCGATGCTGCTGCACGTCTTGCTGTGCGTCGCCACCTCCCTACCTCTGAGCGTGCGCATTTTAGTCAGTACAAGAGTGCTCAGACCTTGTACGACGCTGTAGTTGCGCGCTACTCCTCCCCTGCCACTGCTGCACTGAGCCGTCTCATGCTTCCCTACCTCTTTCCTGACCTCTCTGCCTTTCCCACTGTCGCTGACCTCATTACGCACCTCCGCACTAGTGACACTCGCTACCGCGCCGCCCTTCCTGCTGAGTTCTGCGCTAAGAACCCCCCCCCCATGTACATCGCTCTCTACTACGTAGTCGCACGCCTCCCTGACTCCCTTCGCGTCGTCAGGGACCACTTTCTCGCAGTCTGTCCCACCACTCTCACCGTCGACCTCCTCGAGAAGGCCCTCCTTGCAGCGGAGAAGAGCATAGTCGCTGTAGGTGCTTCTCGTGGTGACCCTCGCACCCCCATCTTTGAGGGGTGCTCTCCTTCCCCCTTGCTGCCCTCTGTTGCCTCTGCTGCTGCTGCCGACCTGCTTGGTCTTGAGTCGGTCGGCGCGGCGTCTGCCCCTAGTGGGAGACGTCGCTCCAGCAAGGGCAAAGGGGGCAAGGGCGCGGGTGGAGCTGGAGGGGGCGGTGGCGGTGGCGGCGGTGGCGGCGGAGGGAGTGGGGGTGGCGGCGGGGCTAGTGGCGGGGGTGGTGGTGGTGGTGGCGGCAGCAGCGGCGGAGACGGTGGTGGTGGTGCCAGCGGTGGTGGTGGAGGCAGCGGCGGAGGTGGAGGCGGCGGAGGTGGAGGCAGTGGAGGCGGCAGCGGAGGAGGCAGTAGTGGTGGAGGAGGTGGAGCTGGTCGGGGTGGTACCCAGCAGCGTAGCGGCGGTGGTGGTGGCCAGCGCTCGCACCGGCAGCAGCAGCAGCGCTCGCGGGACATCCCTTCGCCTCAGCAGCTTCGTGAGTGGTACGCTGGGCGTCAGAGGGGTGGGGGTACTGGTCCCTGCACCTACGTTCTTCGTTCCGGCGACCGCGCGGGTGAGCAGTGTGGGGGTGCCCACGCCACCCAGCGCTGCTTTGGCCGCCTGACGGACGCTTGGCGTCAGCAGTTCCCTGGGGCTAGTGAGATCCCTCGCTGGGATGAGCTTCTCAGGGCTGGTGTAGCAATCTTTGATCTTGATTTTGATGCTATCCTTACTGCTATGTATGTTGTGGATTATAGTGAGGAGAATGAGGGTTACCGGTGTTTTCAGCCCGACCCGGGCATTGGTACTGCTGCGCTAGGTGCTTGTGAGGCTGCTGCTCTAGGTGCCAGTGCGTCTGCGCTCTCAGGTACTGGTGAGACTGCGCTCTCAGGTACTGAGTCGTCCTCGTCCTCCCTCACTTTCACACTTGACTCCGGAGCTTCTCGCTCCTTCTTTCGAGACCGCACTACCCTTTCGCCGCTCGCCAGGCCGGTTGCGGTCTCCCTTGCTGACCCCTCTGGGGGTCCTGTCCTGTCTCACTTCTCCACTGTCCTCCCGTGTCCGGCTGCCCCTTCGGGCACCCTGTCGGGTCTGTACCTTCCCTCGTTCTCTACGAACTTGGTGAGTGGAGCGGACCTGCAGGATGGGGGTGTTCACCAGTTCACTCCTGCGCGTCAGAGGGTGACCCACTGCACGGAGGCTCGCACAGGCCGACACCTGGCCACGTTCTCACGTCGGCCGGGGTCGAGTCTCTACACCCTGACCGTTGAGTCTCCTCCTGTCCCTGCGTCTGGTCAGGTGGCTGCGTCGGGTCAGGTACTTGCTGCTGCGTCCCGGTCAGGTCCTGAGTCTGCCCCGTGTTCTTGTCGCCTCCTGTCTCACGAGACTCTCCTGTGGCACCACCGTCTTGGCCACCCCTCCTTGCCCCGTCTTCGGAGCATGGCTTCCCGTGTCCTTGTCTCTGGTCTTCCCCAGTCTCTCCCTCCTCTCCCCTCCGGGCCAGGACCTTCCTGTGTCCCCTGTGTCGAGGGTCGCCTCCGGGCTACTCCTCACTCCTCCCACTTCCCCCCGACAGAGGCTCCCCTGCAGACGCTTCACATGGATGTGTGGGGCCCAGCCCCCGTCCGTGGGCAGGGTTACGAGCGCTACTTCCTGTTGGTGGTTGACGACTACTCGCGTTACACCACAGTCCTCCCCTTGCGCAGCAAGGGTGCGGTCACTGAGGTGCTGATCGACTGGATCCGCGAGGCTCGTCTCCAGCTCAGGAAGAGCTTCGGCTAGGACTTTCCTGTTCTGCGTCTGCACTCTGACAGAGGCGGAGAGTTCTCTTCTCGCCTTCTGCGAGACTACTGTCGTGCACGGGGGATCCGCCAGACCTTCACACTTCCGGACTCACCACAGCAAAATGGGATTGCTGAGCGCCGCATTGGCATGGTCATGGATGTCGCTCGTACGTCCATGATGCATGCGGCTGCCCCCCATTTTCTGTGGCCGTTTGCGGTGAGGTACGCGGCGCATCAGCTCAACCTTCACCCCCGGGTCTCTCGGCCAGCGATGTCCCCAGCCTTGCTGTGGACGGGGAAGGTTGGCGATGCGTCTGTGTTCCGTGTCTGGGGATCTCGGGCGTTTGTCCGCGACTTGTCTGGGGACAAGCTGTCCCCTCGTGCTGCTCCCTGTGTCTTCCTTGGCTTCCCCACTGACGCCCCAGGGTGGCAGTTTTACCACCCCTCCTCTCGTCGTGTTCTGTCCTCCCAGGACGTCACGTGCGACGAGTCAGTCCCCTTCTACCGTCTCTTCCCCTACCGCACTCCTTCCCTCCCCCCTCCCCCGGACTTCCTTGTGCCGGTTCCCCCCCCGGTAGACCCCCTCCCCCCTCAGGTGTGTCCCAGGTAGACGCCGTTGACCCGGTCGAGGTTACTGGTGACTCTGGTGCTGCTGCGGGTGCTGAGCCTGGGGGTGCTGACTCTGGGGGTGCTGTGCGCGGGGGTGCTGAGCCTGGGGGTGCTACTGCTGGGGGTGCTGGGCCTGAGGGTGCTACTGCGGAGGGTGCGGAGCCTGGGGGTGCTGAGCCGGGGGGTGCTGTGCCTGGAGGTGCTGGGTCTGGGGGTGCAGGGTCGGGAGCTGCTGAGCCTGGGGGTGCTGAGCTGGGAGCTGCTGAGCCTGGGGGTGCTGCGTCTGGAGCTGCTGAGCCTGGGGTTTCTCCTGCTGCTGCGTCTCGCCGGGAGCCCCTCTCTCCACAGGAGCTGCGCGAGTGGTTCGCTCGCCGCTGGAGGCGTGCTGCTGAGTCTGGTGGTGCTGCTGGAGCTGGAGCTGGAGCTTCTTCGACCGTCGAGGGTGCGGGTGCAGCCGGTCCCGGAGCTGCTGGCCCTGCAGGTCCTCCTGGAGCTGGAGCTGCTGAGGGCGTTCGTGCTGAGCCTGCTGCTGTTGGTCCTGCCGCTGGAGGTGTGGGTGGCGTTGGTGCTGTCGCTGAGGGTGCTGGTGCTGTCCCTGCTGAGTCTGGAGCTGCCGCGCGGCCTCGGCCGTACTTCGTTCCGCTCCTTCAGCAGGTTCTTGGTCTTTCTCCTCCAGTAGAGGGTCCACCGCCGGTCCAGTCGCAGCCCCTACTGGAGCCTTCCTCTCCACTGCCTGCTCCCTCTCCTTACACTGGTCCTACTGGAGGTCTTGCTGAGCGTCGTGAGCCTGCGTCTCGTCCCGCGTCGCCTGTTCGTGCTGCTCGCGCTAGTGGTCGCAGTTCGCGTCAGCGTCCTCCTCCTGTCCCTGGCACGCACCGGATGTCTTTACGTCCGTCCACTGCTCCTCTGCGTGCCCCTTTGCCTTCTCCTCCTGAGTCCTCTCTTCCTGCGCTTGCGGACCCTGAGTCGGACTCTCTTCGTGCTGCCAGTCCCACTGTCACGCGTCTGCTTGCTACTGTCGTCACTGACCCCTCTTTTGAGTCCACTGCTGCGTCTGCTCTAGTCGCTGAGCTCGTCGACTTTGCTGCTCGCTGTCGTCTCGACTACGCTGCTAGTCTTGTTGCTGAGTATGCGTCTGTCTGTCCTCCGTCCGTCGGGGGTGAGTGTGCTCTTGGCACGGACGTCCTAGAGGACAGGCAGGAGGAGTTACAGTGTCTAGCGGCTGCTTCACCTCATCTCGCGTCTGTACTGCTTGCCCCTGAGGGAGACCCGGATGCACTAGACATCCCGACTCCGCGTTCTTACGCGGAGGCCGTAGAGGGTCCCTACTCCTCTCAGTGGCAGGCAGCTATGGATGCAGAGATGGCTTCCTGGAAGTCCACAGGCACCTACGTTGACGCGGTTCCCCCTCCTGGGGCGAACATCGTCAGTGGCATGTGGATCTTCAGGGTGAAGCGGCCGCCGGGCTCTCCACCTGTCTTCAAGGCACGGTACGTTGCTCGTGGCTTCAGTCAGCGGCAGGGAGTTGACTACTTTCAGACCTTCTCTCCCACCCCGAAGATGACTACTCTTCGGGTGCTGCTGCACATAGCCGCTCAGCGCGACTACGAGCTTCACTCTCTCGACTTCAGCACTGCGTTCTTGCAGGGTAGCCTGCACGAGGAGATCTGGCTTCGCCGTCCACCTGGCTTCACTGGGACTTTCCCTCCTGGCACCCAGTGGAGCCTCCGACGGCCAGTCTACGGTCTCCGCCAGGCACCGCGTGAGTGGCACGACACACTGAGGACTACGCTTGCGGCTCTTGGGTTTGCTCCTTCTACTGCTGACCCGTCGCTGTTTCTTCGCACCGACACTTCCCTGCCGCCGTTCTACATCCTCGTGTACGTCGACGACCTGGTCTTTGCCACAGCGGACACTGCTGGACTCGCCTACGTGAAGTCCGAGCTGTTGAAGAGACACACGTGCACAGACCTGGGTGAACTGCGCAGCTACCTTGGCTTGCAGATCACTCGGGACAGAGCACGCCGCACCATTACCTTGACTCAGTCACACATGGTGCAGCAGGTCCTTCAGCGCTTCGGCTTCACGTACTCCTCGCCTCAGGCCACTCCTCTGCCTACTCGCCACTCACTCTCAGCTCTGCCTTCGGATGAGTCCGTAGAGTCGAGTGGTCCGTATGCGGAGCTTGTTGGCTGCCTCATGTACCTGATGACCTGCACACGACCTGACCTTGCATACCCTCTGAGCATTCTTGCACGCTATGTTGCTCCTGGGAGACACAGACCGGAGCACATGGCTGCAGCGAAGAGGGTATTGCGCTACCTGTGCAGTACGTCAGGCATGGGGCTAGTGCTTGGAGGGCGGAGTCCAGTGGTCCTTACCGGCCACGCGGACGCTTCTTGGGCTGACGACCAGGCTACGCAGCGGTCGTCACAGGATTACACCTTCAGCCTTGGTTCCGGCTCTGTCTCGTGGCGGTCTACTCGCTCGTCTTCGGTTCTCGGCTCCAGTTGTGAGGCTGAGATCTACGCCGGGGCCATGGCTGCACAGGAGCTTCGCTGGCTCACCTACCTGCTGACTGACCTTGGAGAGCCGCCTCGTTCTCCTCCAGTGCTGTACGTAGACAACAAGGCTATGCTGGCCTTGTGTCGAGAGCAGCGCTTGGAGCACAGAACGAAGCACATTGCTCTCCGCTACTTCCTTGCTCGTGAGCTGCAGCAGCGTGGTCAGTTGCGACTTGCGTACGTGGCCTCTGAGGCCAACACTGCTGATGTGTTCACCAAGGCACTTGCGCCTTGTGACCATCAGCGCTTCTGCACCCAGCTGGGTCTTGTGCCTGTCTTGCCTCACTTGCTCTCCTCTTGACTTCACTTGTACTGTGACATATATATATACCTGCTCTTGCTTGTCTAGCTTTATATATATGTCTGTACTCTTGCTTGTGAACTGGCCTTTGGCCTTGCTCTTGTGCTCGGACTGTGTGGTGACTTTGTGATCCACCCTGAGCTTTGCTTTGTCTTGCTTGACTGGTCTTGTGACCCCTTGTTCTCCCCCACTTTGCCTATGGGGGTGTGTCAGAACATATCTATAGCTTATACTGCTGTGTAGGCTGTAGTGGGGTATCCCATAGGGGGTACAACCCAGTTAGGGTTTCATATTTGTACTGCTTTCATTCATAGTTCATTCATTCATGTTTTCCTATTTTCACACTGATTACACCCCACTTTGGCTATGAGGGTGTGTCAGAATGTTGTATTTGTCTAACCTGCAGTGGGGTACTCAATAGCGAGTACAGCCCAATCTAAGGTTTCCTATATAACTCAACTGCTTGCTAGTTCAACCCCGTCGTTCTGCTGCTAAACTTTATCATAGTTATTTCTATGTTTGAAACTGCAAGAACACTGTTGTTTCTACGTCTGCGATTGACATAACTATGGTTTTTTTTTTGTGAGTTTCTTTTCCGGGAAAATATGTCACAAGTAACCAGCATGGGACTCGATGACGTGAATGGTAAAGAAGTAACGCGTACGGTCAGTGTATCGAGTTTGCTGACGAGTTTGGTAAGTGGGGTCACGGATTCAATCACTAATAACATGTTAAAAATCGCGTGGAAGATGTCAGCGGAATCGGGTCGACGAGCCCGTCGACCTGTGTCGACCTAGCGACCTGCTGCCCGGGGCAGCAAAAAAACTAAACCCCCATCGGATGGCATGCCATCCGAGGGAGCCTCAACCCTAAACACCATGCCTCCAGGCGTTTAGGGTTGAGGCTCCCTGACCGGATGCATGCCCGTCTGGGGTTTATTTTTTTTGCCCGCGGGCAGCGAGCTCCCTCGGGCGTCGACCTGATTCCGCTGAGCTATTTTCGGCGAATGGTCACACATGCAAATTCCACCAAAACTTCTTGAAACTCTACAAAATTCCCGCTCTCGCCCAACCAATCAGCTAACTTCTAAAAAATCTAAAACCCAATCGGAATCGGATACGTTTTGGGAACGGATCAGCCCTAAACACCTGGCGAATTGTGTTTAGGGTTGATTCATCCGAAAATGCATCCAGGTTTGTTTTGGGCATTATCTTTTTTCGGCGAGAGTTTCGTCTGTGACCATTCGCGTTTTTTTTTTTTCCCAGTTGATTGTGACTGATTCTGTGAAACGTTTTCTCAAACACGTGAAAACACCGTTTGCAGTGACCGTACCCGTCGTTTCTTTACCAAACATATTATCGAGACCCTTCTTGATTACTAGTCGCATATTTTCCCTTCTTTTCCCCGCCTTGCCACCGACCAGGAAATCAGTGTTGACATTCTGACGGAACCTAGCCCCGTCTCACGCTTTCATTCGACCACAGTCTATTCGTTGATGGACACGTAGACATTTTCCTTTGATTCATGTCGACCGCGTGTACGTGTATTGCTTTAGGACGTGGGACCAATCGAGTCTGATCGCCTCGATTAAGAGCGATCAACAAAATCGAGAAGCTTGGAAGCCAGTTTCAGACAACTCGATCATCTGATAGCGATCAGCTGATCGCTCCAACTCAATCACACCCGATTTCACCCCGATCAAACTCGATCTCGCTCAAATTCCCTCGATCAGTTGAGTGCATGTGATCGAGGGCCATAACGATGGTTGCGAAATGTTACACTGCTGAGCTGAGTCTCGTGAACCTCTCGCTCATGCATGGCACATGGCGAGAACTCTCCAGGGGTTTACGATATTACTGGGAAACAAAATCGTTCGCCAGATGACGCTTGGTCGCCAAGCTCGTATGAGTTGGATAAGAACTTGCACGTAATGTTCCTACGTTTGCTGACCAATTGCTACAAACCTGCGACGAAAACCATTGCTGATCGGGCGGCTCGAGCAAAGTGATCACAAGCAATCCGATCCGATCAGATCAGAGCCGATCAGACCCGATTGGGTCCACGTCCTTACGTAGGGTTAGATAGGTCGGTGTTTCTTGTTTAAAAAAGTGTCACGCCTGTGGATTACACTCCTATTATGTACGGTACTTCACCCAACAAACGCCCTTCAACGCACTAGAAGCGCGCAATTTCTCCGACCACTAGACCTGTTTGTTAGCTGACATGAAGAATGGGAGTTCTACAAATTTCGGTTGGGCACCAGTGACGTGTGCTTGATACCTATGGGACCGTGCCACGTTTACTGCAGCACACGCAGGTAGGAGGTTCCTAAAGCCTGACGAGTCGATTGGTTGATCCACCCAGTTGGCGGCATCGTTTTGCATGTCGTCGCGACTCGCCATAACCTAACGAAGCCCGCTGGCTAGGTCGCCACAACACCTTGACGAAAACTCGTCAAAGCTGCTCAACCAAGCTGCGATGAGCTGGCAGCTGTTTCGCGGCACCCGCTTCCCCCCTCCTCCCCAACTCCCTCCCCCACACTCGCCTTCCTCATCCTCCACCTCCCATGCTCGTGCCTCGCCTGTTTCCTCCCTCTCCCCTCTGTCTCTTGCTTACGGCTCTCGCTGACCCGTCGTTTATAAGTTGGTGGAAAATATAGAACACAATCACAGCATCTCTCAAGCGTACTCGTCACTACCGTACTCGTCACCAACACCTCTCAACTGCCTCGCACCCGACCAGATAGCGCGAACGCCACGCTACGCCGCCCACCACGGTCCCCGCTTCCCTCCCGCCACCACTATCACTGAGCCTTACGGTCCGAGAAACCACGTTGAGCCGTATCCAACTCCTCACCCGCCCCTTGCCGCTTCGAGCAATCTGTCATATTTTCGTGAAGATTGGCTCTATCTGTCGAATCGCGTCGCCTCTTCGCTGCGCTCGCGTCGCCTCTCGTCGCCTCCAGTCGCCTCCCGTCGCCTCCAGTCACCTCCCGTCGCCTCCAGTCGCCTCTGATCGCCTCTGATCGCCTCCGATCGCCGCATCCATGGCCCGCCTTCTCGCGCTTTCCCTGCTCGCTCTCAGCTGCGTGCTGCTCCTCGCGTCGCAGGCCGTCGCCACGCGCGTCGCACCGTCGTCGCAGAGCCCTCGCGCGCCGCCATTCGCGACCAACATCATTCGCCGGCAGCTGTTCAGCCGCTTCAGCTGCGGCAGGTCGAACCTCAAGGGATACACGTCCAAGGCTGGTCTCACATCCGGGTAAGGGCGGACGGTTAAGTTGGGATGGGCGGTCGGCGGTCTCGAAAAGCCGTTATATCCGCCGGGTGGCACCCTCAGAGGCTCTGCCGATTGCACCCTCTGCCGATTGTTGCACATCCATTTTGGTATCCCTGATTTTGCCCCCTGTCGCACATATCGGCCACCCATTTCCCCGCATTCCTCCATCTGTTTCACAAGTGGCCTACAACCTCTGCCAGTAAGAACAGCGGAATGGCAACCGTCGCGTCACGGCCAGGCGAGCTGGATCGCTGAGCTCAGGCGTACTTCTTCCGCATTCCACCCGCTTTCGCCGCCCACGTCCTCGCGCATTCCCCCATCCCCGCGAATTCCCTCTTCACGCGAATTCCCCTTCCTCCCCCCCCGCATTCCCCCATCCCCGCGCATGTCACTCCTCCCGGCAGGCTGGTGCCGCACTGGAAGGCCACCAAGGGTCCGCGGCGGACAGTGCAAATGGCCGTGGTGGCATGCCGCAGGGTGGTTCGCCATTCGCTTCTCGCTGCGCCATCCCCCGCCCTCCTTCCCCATCCCTGTCCCTCCACCCGCTTCCTCATCCCCCTCTCAGGCTGGTGCTGCACTGGAAGGCCACCAAGGGGCGGACAATCAAGATGGCCGTGGTGGCATCGGGGGCCGAGGCGGCGGGGTGGTTCGCCGTGGGCTACCAATTTTCTTAGGGCGCTCTCCGCGCTCCATCCTCATCCCCATCTCTCCACCCGCTTCTGCTCCCCCCCCACTCTCTCCCCCCTCCCCGCACATCCCCCATCCCCCGCACATTACCCCGTCCCCGCGCCAACCCCCAGGCTGGTGCTGCACTGGAAGGCCACCAAGGGGCGGACAATCAAGATGGCCGTGGTGGCATCGGGGGCCAAGGCTGCAGGGTGGTTCGCCGTGGGCTTCTCACCCAATGGCGGCATGTCGGGCAGCAACGCCATCGCCACTGACTCCTCGGGCAGCCCGGTGACGAAAGATCTCGTCGGGCAGTCATCGGCGGACGATGCGTCGTGGACCGTCGGATCAGGCTCGATCTCCACGTCTGGTGGCAAGGTCACTATGAAGTAAGCCATGCGGTGTGCACTTGAGAATATGGAGTTTCCCTGTTGTACATTCCCTCATTGTAAGGTGCCTCGTTGTGAGATCATAGTTGTCAGATCCCTCGTCGTATGTACTCTCGCCGTGAGTTTCCTCGTTCATAGTTTCCTTGTGAGTTTTCTTCTTGGTCCTTCAGCTGCCTTGCTGGAGCTCTTACCACTCTCCCACCCATAGGCCTCCCCCTCTCTCTCCCTCCCTGTTCTCTCTGATTCGTTCTTCAATTGCTCACCATCTTCTCACCTGTCCCCACCGTTTCCTCTACTCCTCGCATCAGGTTCACCAAGAACAAGGGCGATGGGGCATCGGTGAAGGTGAAGGCTGACAACGACAACAACATTGTGTGGGCGTTTGGCGATGGGGACACTGTCTCAATGCACAATGGAGCGTAAGTGTACCTTCCAATATCTCTCTATGCTTTCCGTCATGCGAGTGTTTGCCAGTATGCATCACGCTGTGTTGCTTCATTCTAGGGTTATTTCCCGCTTTTTTCGCTGCATGAGATGTGGGATTTGATGTGCTTGGAACATCTTGTCGATATTCAAGGAGGCATCTGTTGCTTGTGTGCTCTGTGTGGTGCGCAGTGGGAAAGCGAGCATCAACTTCGCCTGCGGGTGCCCTTGGTTCCAGAGCAAGTGCTAAGCAGCTGCAGGTGGCAATGGAAGCCAGCAGGCGGGGAGCTCTGTGAATGGTGCTGAGAATGGGAGAGAGAGACCCATGTTGTACATGCATAGGCATGGATGCGTCCAGAGTGGATGCATGCTCAAACTGATGAATCCTGCCTGGACGTAGTTTGAGTATGAATCCTGTACTCTGAAACGCATCCTGAGGATGTTGTATGAGGTGCCATTTGCTTGTACTGTGTTGAGATGTGCACTTAGCATGGATCAGACCAGCTCTATTGTCTGAAAAGATGGGAGAGAGGCTCAAGCACTGGAAAGGGTGCCCCAAAACCCTGAAAGACAGCAACACCTCTCCATCCTCCTATTCTTCCTCTTTCCCACCTCCCTCCTCGCCGTCCTACGTGGCAGTCATTAGTGAGGATTTCCATTGGAACACCCTCCCGTCTCCCTGCATCAGCCAGGTAATCAGAGTGCAGTACCGTCTTTTCCCGGATTTAGGACCCTCCGGTAAGTGAGTCCCCTGGGTCTTATGTGCGGGGGGTTGATAAGGGGATCAGGAAATTGGAATTCGGGAGCGGCAGGAAATTCATTACCCAGCAGCACGGAAAGCGAATCACAATCCACCACGTGGATCTTCACTCCTCACCCCACATTCAGCGTGTGGCAAATCAAACCCAAACAACCCATCCTCCACCTCACTTCCGCCATCCACTTCCCCCAAGGCTGGTCCCCCATCCCCCCCCTCTCCCTCCATGATGACTCCAACCATCTCTCCGTCCCAAATTTGCTCATGCCACTCGGGGAGATTGCTGCTAAGGTGAGAAGCGTCATGGCCTAGTGAATCAGGTGTTTTTTTCAGGTGTGGGTGGTGGGACATGTGTTTGTTCAGGTGGTGCCACATGTGTTGGCTCAGCTGATGTACGGTGGTGGGACTGATGGGGATGTGGAAAGAGGTAACTCACCCCTTGCATGCTGCAGGGACCAGTGGTAACTGCCATTGTAGATTTCGTTTCGTCCATGTTACATCTTGTCACCCCTTAGCCCCCGGTTCACGTGTGTGTGGAGTGCAATCAACGGGTTGTGAGTTGAGTGCAATCGACGGGTTGTGATTTGAATGCAACCAACGGGTCGTGAGTTGAGTCCAATCAACAGGTTGTGAGTTCTCTTCCACCCCTCACTCCCGTCCATGCATAGTGCCGGTTCTCCTCCACCCTTCACTCCCGTCCATGCATAGCGCTGGTTCTCCTAGAAGGTCCTTCGTTAGAATAAGCGGTCGATACAACACACTATGATTTTCAGGAATGTAAGCAAAGCAAGCTGACTACGGCCGCTCGAGCAGAGGCTCGAGTCTCGACCTCAAAGGCCGTATGGTTCTTGGCAATGAGGGCGTTGGGTTTGGCACCCTGTAGCATGGCGAACCATCATTGACGGTAAGAATAGTACAGCTTCATGGCCTCCCGTGAGGTCGGCTCAGCGTTGTGCAACCTCTTTCCTACCATTTTGGCACAAAGTTGGATGAAATTGAGCACTCCCAGTAAGTGATACCTGTAAGTCTCCACTGCCATTGTCAGAAGCATACCCATGCAAACCGTGCCGCCCGTGCTGCAACGGATGTTGCCCAACCCACGGCCCGTCTCGCAGTCGGATCGGGGTGAGATAGCGTCGGTACGTGTCATGTCACACAGCCATACTACCCCCGAGTCTGGGTGCCCAATGGCTAACTCCGCCTTCAAGCCCTCCATCGGCTTGTATAAGGTTCCAAATGCACTGCGAATCCCTCTTCTTTTGCGAGGTGACTTTGAGTCAAATCAAAGGTCGCCTCGGCCACATTCGTTGCAGAGAGCATGGTGGGTCACGGTGCGCCCTTACCCAGCTCCATAATGAAGGAGGTGGTTTGGGAGGCGTGTGTCCATAATCTTTGTCTTGTCTAGAATAATTGTTGCCAGACAACAGTGGCGGCAGCCTCAGGCGGAATGCATCCACAGATGCGAAGGGGGGGTAGTCATGCAGTGGGATTTGGAAAGGGGGATGGACGTGAGCCAGTCCCCAGCTTCCAGGTCGAGGAGTGATTGGAGGCGCTGGGTGTTGCCTCAGAGGGGGTTCACGGCCAGCTTCCGCCTTTCCCCCAGGCGTCACCGAAGTGGGCCACCTGCACATGGAGGGAGATGAAGCGTTGGATGTAGGTTTGCTCCTCCCCTTCCCGTAAGCGAGGCACGAGGTCGAGGGCCTCGATAGGCAGGGTGGCCTCCGCCGAGGCTATGCGGCGTGGGAGGGTGGAGCTAATGGTATTGTTGGCGCCAAAAAGGGGGAGGAGCGAGGATGACACCAATGGCTATGCTGCACAGTGCAAATATTTTTTGGTGAGTGGCGTTTCTGCATCGGCCGAGCAGGTGCTCGGAGGCTGTCGCTAAAGCAAGGTAGCGCGGAAAGCACTCAACTGCGGGGTCGGGAGGCCAAATATTCTCCTCTCTCTCCTCTGCTCGCAGGTGCGAAGGGTGAAAGAGATGTGGATCGCGGTGGCGCTCTCACACCCCTCCCTCTAGCGCCTCTCTCCCATAGACATTGCGAGGTGTTGCACTACTCTGGGGTCTAAAGGCATGCGCATGCATATAGGCAACGGTAGGTGAGGCATAATGTATGCTAAGAGAAGTAAGGCTGGGGAGGGGTGGCAGTGGCATATGAGGGAAAGATGGCATGTGTCACCTATTGTCTGAAGGTATGTGAGTGCGCACAAGCGCCAACAAGTGAGGGGTGGGATTGACGATGCACATACACATGAGAACAGGGGATGCGAAGTGGGCAGTGGCAGTGCAGAGGGGAGAAAGATGCAGAATGCAGAGGGGAGCAAGGGGCACGTGTCACCCCGCCCTCCTGCGCCTCTCTCCATCGGCCATTGAAGGGTGTTGTGCTGCTTTGGTATATGAAGGCATATGCGTGAGCACACGTGACAACATGTGAGGGCTGGGAGTGACAGAAGGGCATACACGCTAGGTGAGGGGTGGCGGTAGCATCAGGGGCAGACAAAACAAATCATCACCTGATGCCTAAAAGCATGCACATACGCATAGGTGACAGCAAGTGAGGAGTGGCATTGGGGAAAACAAGGGCAAGTGAGCAGCTGTGTGATTTGGGGAAGCAGGGCAGGGAGGTGATGTAGTTGTTATTCGGCTCACCTCGTGGGGGAAATGGGAGCACATGCGCAAGGGGAAGAAGTGAAGAAGAGTTGAAGTGGGGGTGAGGAGTAGGAGTAAGGATGAGGAGTGGCGGTGAGATTGACGAGTTGTAGTGAGGGTGAGGAGTGGGATGGAAAGGGCAGCAACGCCACAATCATGTCAGGAGTACTTGCTCTCCCATTTTCCCTAACCCTTACGCCCTGCCCTTTTGCCTCGCCCTTGGTCTCACCCCTCCTTCCCATCCCCTCCCCTAGGCCAGTTCGCCCTCCTTCCCCTACTAGCCCTCTCGGGAGGTGCATGGGTGGGTTTACAAGACCGAGGAGCGCCGTGATTGGCTGATGCAGCTCTAGCTAGCTGCCAACGTGGCAATCCCTGCTGACATGGACGCGCAGTTCGCTGGAGTGTTGGTGGCATGGGCACAAGGTGTGACGAGGGGACCGCTCATCACTGACTGTGCTGGGCTGAGGGGGATGTTGCGCGGCTGCTTAGGAGAACCATTGATCTGCTCTCTGAGGCTTGTGCCACCATTGATCAGCTCTCTTAGGTTTATTGCAACCACCATCTCACTATCTGCTAAGGGGCACCATTGATCTCCCTCAAGTTTGAGCCATGTCATTGATCCAACAAAAACAAATATAAACTCTCTTTATCACAAGCATCATTGCCCTATCTTGAAGACCCGATTGGCCGACGAACTAAAGAAGTGTCGAGACACGTTGACCTGCTTCGCATGCTACAGTCTTGGTTTGCCAAAGTTACCCGGGCCTAAATGCGACATGAACACAATCACCGGATATCAGTCGCACGAAACCTAAAGCAATGAGTCACACCAACCTTTCTCTTAATCTCAATTTCCAACCCCATGTCACTGCATTCCCATGGAGTACCCCCACTCCCTCGACTCGTAGCTAGAAATCTTAGCTCAGAGCGCGGGAAAAGCCCCATCCTCAAGTACGGAAGGGCTTACAGTGAAAACGTACGGAAACTACGCACGGCATGATTTCCAATTGCCTCGAAATCGAAACCGTGGAAAACCCCCTCCTCGAAAACGCCTGTAAGTACGAAAGCTGGCATGCCGCGATTCCCGAGTATGCCTTCGCGTGTAGGGTATGAACGTGCGACGATGTCACCGCGCCCCTGTGAAGAGAATGAGGAATGATGGACTAGGAAATGAGTTGGGTACAAATATGTAACCCTAGAAAACTGCACCCCATACTGTCTACCCCACTACAGCCTAGAAAGACTACATCATAAATGTTTGACACACCCCTATAGGCAAAGTGGGGGAGAACAAGGGGTCACAAGACCAGTCAAGCAAGGGAAGCTCAGGGTTGATCACAACGTCACCACACATTCCGAGCACACGTTAAAGGCCACAAGGCCAGTTCACATGTAGGATTATATATAAAGGTAAACAAGCAAGTCCATGTATGAATAGATCAAAGTACAAGCAAGGTCAAGAAGTGAGCAAGTGAGGCCAAGTAGGCACAAGACCTAGCATTGTACAAAAGCGCTGATGATCACAAGGCTGAAGTGCCTTGGTAAAGATATCAGCAGTGTTGGCCCTAGAGGCCACGTAAGCAAGGCGCAGCTGACCACGCTGCTGCAGCTCACGAGCAAGGAAGTAGCAAAAAGCAATGCGCTTCGTTCTGTGCTCCAGTCTGTGCTCCCGATACAAGGCCAGCATGGCCTTGTTGTCCATGTACAGATCTGGAGGAGAACGAGGCGCCTCTCCTAGGTCAGTCAGCAGGTAGGTGAGCCAACATAGCTCCTGTACAGCCATGGCCCCTGCGTAGATCTCGGCCTCATAGCTGGAGCCGAGAACAGAAGACGAGCGGGTAGACCGCAACGAAACAGAGCCGGAACCAAGGCTGAAGGTGTAACCCTGTGACGACCACTACGTAGCCTTGTCGTCCGCTCAAGAAGCGTCTGCGTGACCAGTGAGGACCACTGAACGCCGCCCTCCAAGCACGAGCCCCATGCCCGACGTACCGTACAAGTAGCGCAACACCCTCTTCGCTGCAGCCATGTGCTCAGGTCTGTGTCTCCCAGGAGCAACATAGCGTGCCAAGATGCTAAGAGGGTATGCAAGGTCAGGTCGAGTGCAGCTCATCAGGTACATGAGGCAGCCAACAAGCTCTGGGTACGGGCCACTCGGCTCTACGGACTCATCCGAAGGCAGAGCTGAGAGCGAGTGGCGAGTAGACAGAGGAGTGGCCTGAGGCGAGGAGTACGTGAAGTCGAAGCGCTAAAGGACCTGCTGCACCATGTGTGACTGAGTCAAGGTAATGGTGCGCTGTGCTCAGTCCCGGGTGATCTGCAAGCAAAGGTAACTGCGCAGTTCACCCAGGTCTGTGCACGTGTGTCTCTTCTGTAGCTCCGATTTCACGTGGGCGAGTCAAGCAGTGTCAGCTGTAGCAAAGACCAAGTCATCGACGTACACGAGGATGTAGAACGGCGGCAAAGAGGTGTCGGTGCGTAGAAACAGCGACGGGTCGGCAGTAGAAGGAGCAAACCCAAGAGCCGCAAGAGTCGTCCTCAGTGTGTCGTGCCACTCACGGGGCGCCTGGCGGAGACCGTAGACTGGCCGCCGGAGGCTCCACTGGGTACCAGGAGGAAACGACCCAGTGAAGCCAAGTGGGCAGCGCATCCAGATCTCCTCGTGCAGGCTGCCCTGTAGGAAAGCAGTGCTGAAGTCAAGAGAGTGAAGCTCGTAGTCGCGCTGAGCCGCTATGTGCAGCAGCACCCGAAGAGTGGTCATCTTCGGGGTGGGAGAGATGGTCTAAAAGTAGTCAACTCCCTGCCGCTGACTGAAACCTCGAGCCACGTAACGCGCCTTGAAGACAGGCGGAGAACCCGGCGGCCGCTTCACCCTGAAAATCCACATGCCGCTAACGATGTTCGCTCCAGGAGGGGGAACCTCGTCGACGTAGGTGCCTGTGGACTTCCAGGAAGCCATCTATGCGTCCATGGCTGACTGCCACTAAGAGGAGTAGGGACCCTCTATCGCCTCCGCATAAGAGCGCGGAGTCGGGATGTTTGGTACATCCCTGTCTCCCTCAGGGGCAATCAGCATGGACACGAGATGAGGCAAAGCAGTAGCAAAACAATAGAACTCCTCCTGCCTGTCCTCAAGGACGTCCGTACTAAGAGCACACTCACCCCCGACGGACGGAGGACAGACAGACTCAGACTCAGCAACTAGACTAGCAGTGTAGTCTAGACGACAACGAGTAACGAAGTCGACAAGCTCAGCAACTAGGGCAGACGCAGTAGTGGACTCAAAGGAAGGGTCAATGACAACAGTAGCCAAGAGACGCGTGAAAGTAGGGCTGGCAGCACGAAGAAAGTCAGACTCCGGGTAAGCAAGAGTAGGAAGAGAGGACTCTGGAGGAGACAACAAAGGGACATGCAGTGGAGCAGTGTAAGGACGTAGTGCCATCTGGTGTGTGCCCGGGACCGCAGAAGGACGCGGACGCGGAACACGACGACTAGTGCGAGCAGCACGAACAGGCGACGCAGGACGAGACGCAGGCTCACGACGCTCAGCAAGACCTCCAGTAGGACCTGTGTAGGGAGGAGGAGCAGGCAGTGGAGAGGCAGGCTGTAACTGTGACTCAGACTGGACAGGTAGTGGACACTCTAAGGAAGGAGCAGGACCAGTAGAGGGCGGAAGACCAAGAACCTGCTCAAGGAGCGGAATGAAGTACGACCGTGGCCGCGAAGTGCCTCCTGAACCAGCAGGTACAGCACAAGCACCCCCAGCGGCAGCACCTGCGCCAATAGCACCCCTAGCTCCAGCAGCGCCAACTCCAGCACCCCCAGAAGCACCAGCGCCAGCAACACCTATAGTGCCAACGCCCCCAGCAGCTCCAGCTCTAGCAGGACCACCGGGAGACTCAACAGCTCTAGCTCCAGTAGCTCCACTAAAACCTACCCCAGCAGCACCGCCAGCTCTAGCAACAGTACAAGGAGTACCCCCAGGCCCAGCAGCTCTAGTACCTCCAGTACGAGCACCTCTGGGACCCGTGGCACCAACACCTTCAGCAGCAGCAGAACCTCCAGCTCCAGCAGCACCTCCAGCTCCAGCAGCACGGCTCCAGCGCCGAGCAAACCACTCGCGCAACTCCTGGGGAGAGGGTAGCTCCTGACGGGACGAAGCACCCGAAGGACCTCCAACCCTAGTACCGCCAGACTCCACACAAGCACGCCCAACACCCTCAGGCTCCACACCCCCAGTCGCAGCACCCCCATGCTCAGCACCCCCAACGCAGCACCCCTAGGCTCAGCACCCCCAGACCCCGCACCCGCAGGCTCTGCACCCCTAGCAGCACCAAAGTCAACAGCTACCTCGACAGGCTCAACTGCATCTACATGAGACACACCTGAGGGGGCAGGACCCTGAGGGGGGAGGGGGTCTACCAAGGGGGGACCTGGAGCGAGGAAGAGCGGCGGTGGGGGAAGGGGTGCAGTGTGGTAGGGGAAGAGACGGTAGTAAGGAACCGACTTGTCAAACGTGACGTCCTGAGAGGACAGAACACGACGCGAGGTGGGGTGGTAAAACTGCCAACCAGGCGCGTCAGGGGGGAAGCCAAGGAAGATGCAGGGAACAGCACGGGGGGAGAATTCGTCTGCAGACAAGTCGCGGACAAAGGCCCGAGATCCCCAGACATGAAACGCAGACGCATCGCCAACCTTCCCGTCCACCGCAGAGTAAGGGAGGTCTCCGGCAAGGAGATCCGGGGCTGAAGGTTGATCTGATGCACCGCGTACTGAACCTCGAACAGCCACAGAAAATGGGGAGCAGCCGCATGGATCATGGACGTACGAGCGACGTCCATGACCATGCCAATGTGGCGCTCAGCAATCCCATTTTGCTGTGAGGAGGCCGAAAGCGTGAACGTCTGGCGGATGCCCCTTGCATGACAGAAGGCTCGCAGAAGGTCAGAGGAAAACTCTCAGCCTCTGTCGTAGTGCAGACGCATAACAGGAAAGTCTGAGCCGAAACTCTCTCTGAGCTGGAGACGAGCTGCGCGGATCCAGTCGATCAACACCTCAGTGACCTCACCCTTGCTGTGCAAGGGGAAGACTGTGGTGTAACGCAAGTAGTCGTCAACGACCAGCAGGAAGTAACGCTCGTGACCCTGTCCACGTATGCGGGCGGGGCCCCACACGTCCAGGTTAAGTGTCTGCAGCGGAGCCTCTGTCGGAGGAAACTGGGAGGAGCGACGCGCTGCCGCCCCTCGACGCAAGGAACGCAGGTAGGGGCAGGCCTCGGAGGAACAGGAGGGAGGGACCGGGGGAGACCAGAGACAAGGACAAGGGAGGCCATGCCTCGGAGACGAGGCAGGGAGGGGTGACGAAGGCGGTGGTGCCAGAGGAGAGTCTGGTGAGACAGGAGACGACACGAGCAGGGGGCAGACTTAGGACCAGACCTAGACGCTGCAGCAAACACCTGACCCGACGCAGCTGCCTGAACAGACGCAGCAGCCAGAGGAGACTCGGTAGTCAGTGTATACAGGCTCGACCCCGGCTGACGGGTAAACATGGCCAAGTGTCGGCCCGTCCGAGCATTCGTGCAGTGGGTCACTCGCTGACTCACAGGAGTGAACTGGTCAACCCCCCCATCCTGTAGATCAGCACCACTCACCAAGTTCGTAGAGAACGAGGGGAGGTAAAGACCTGACAAGGTGCCAGAAGGGGCCGCCGGACACGGTAAGACAGTGGAGAAGTGAGCAAGGACAGGACCCCGAGAGGGGTCTGCTAGGGAGACTACAACTGGCCGACGAAGCGGCGTGAGTGTGTTGCGGTCTCGAAAGAAGGAGCGGGAAGCACCCGAGTCAAGGGTGAACGTGTGCAAGGCCTGAGCCGGCGTGGTACCTAAGAGAGCAGACTCACCAGCACCTAGAGCAGCAGCCTCACCAGCACCTAGAGCAGCAGCCTCAATGCCCGGGTCAGGCAGAACACACAGGTAACAGTCACCCTCATCACTAGTAGACACAACATACTTGGCAGCAAGAATAGCATCATAATCAAGATCAAAGGTAGCAACCCCCGACCTAAGCAGCTCGCCCCAGCGAGGGATCTCAGTGGTGTCATGGATCTTGAGACGCCAGGCGTCTATCATGCGGCCGAAGCAGCGCTGGGTGGTGTGCGGGCCACCGCACGGCTCACCAGTGCGGTCGCCGGTACGCAGGACGTAGGCACAGGGACCAGCACCCCCACCACGCTGACGCGCAGCGTACCACTCATGAAGGTGTTGGGGGGCGGGGTCTCACGAGTGCGTTGGTGCTGATGGCGCTGACCACCACTGAAGCCGCCCCGCTGCACAGCGCCACCCCGACCAGCTCCACCGCCACCAGCGCCGCCTCCTCCGCTCCCACCGCCACCGCCGCCGCCGCCTCCGCCTCCACCGCCGCCACCAAAGCCCCCACCTCCGCCACCACTCCAACCGCCACCCCCACCCCCTCCGCCGCCTCCACCGCCACCTCCACCGCCCCCGCCAGCCCCTCCAGCGCCCTTTCCCCCCTTGCCCTTGCCGTTACGGCGTCTCTCGCTAGGGGTAGACGCAGCGCCGGCCGACTCGGTGCCAACGAGGTCAACCGCATCAGCGGAGGCAACAGAGGGCAAAAGGGGGGAGGGGGAGCACCCCTCAAAGAAGGGGGTACGAGGGTCACCACGAGAGGCTCCTACAGCGACTATGCTCTTCTCAGCTGCCAGGAGGCACTCCTCGAGGAGGTCAACGGTGAGTGTGGTGGGGCAAACAGAGAGGATGTGGTCCCTGTCCGAGCGAAGGGAGTCAGGGAGCCAGGTGACTAGGTAGTAGAGGGTGATGTACATGGGGGGGGGGGTTCTTGGCGCAGAACTCAGCAGGAAGCGCAGCGTAGTAGCGGGTGTCACTAGTGCGAAGGTGTGTAATGAGGTCAACAACTGTGGGAAAGGTGGCAAGGTAAGGGAACAGGTACGGCAGCACGAGGCGACTAAGGGCAGCAGTGGCAGGGGAAGAGTAGCGTGCAACTAAAGCGTCGTACAAGGTCTTAGCACTCTTGTACTGACTAAAGTGCGCGCGCTCAGTGGACGACAAGTGACTACGCACAGCAAGACGGGCAGCAGCATCGCGTGTCGCCCACTGTGAGCGAACAGTGCTGTAAGCATCGGCAGCAGGGGCAGCAGAGGCGCCAGACGTGAGATCGAACAGCGAGAGACCGTCTTTCCTATCGCACTGCAGGAAAAGCTGCAGATCATCGACCCAGACCTCAAAGTCGACAGCCTGACCCTCAGCATCAAAGGTGAGAACACTAGGGGTAGCCATGACAGCAGCAGCAACAGGCTAGCAATAGTATTGGCCGGCTAGGAGCAGTTCAGTAGCAGAGGCGCGGCTCGGCGGTGCGCTTACCAGGGCGGGTGGGTAGAGGTCCGCAAGTGGTGGGGCAGGGCCGAGGCGCGCCGGCAGGGACAGGGCCACGACATGGCGGCAGAGGAGAGCCGCGCCTTAGCTGCAGGGCAGGGCCGGGACGGCGGCGGCGGCTGTCATGGCAGCGGCGGTGGCGCCTGCTGCTGTCGGCGGCGGCGGCGGCTGCAGCCCTGGCAGCGGCGGCGGCGGCTGTCACGGCAGCGGCGGCGGCGGCTGCTGCTGTCGGCGGCGTCGGCAGCTGCGGCCCCGGCAGCGGCGGCTGCGGCTGTCACGACGGCAGCGGCGGCAGCTGCTGCTGTCGGCGGCGGCGGCGGCGGCGGCTGCAGCCCCAGCAGCGACGGCGGCGGCTGTCATGGCGCGACGGCAGCTGCTGATGGGGCGGCGACGGCGGGGCGGCAGGGCCGTGAAGAGCCGGGAAGGGGACGTGAAGGAGCCGCGAAGGGCCGCGAAGGGCCGTGGAGGAGCCGCAAAGGGGCCGCTAAGGGCGACGAAGGGGCCGAGAAGGGGCCGCGAAGGGCCATGAAGGGGCCGCGAAGGGCGGCGACGGACCGAGAAGGGCCGCGAGGGGCCGCGAAGGGCGGCGACGGGGCCGAGAAGGGGTCGCGAGGGGCCACGAAGGGGCCGCGAGGGGCCGCGAAGAGCGGCGAAGGGGCCGCGAGGGGCCGCGAGGGGCTGCGAAGGGCCATGAGAGGGGCCGCGAAGGGCCACGGAGGGGCCGTGAGGGAGCCGCGAAGGGGCCCGAAGGGCCGTGAGAGGGGCCGCGACGGGGCCTTAAGAGGGTGCGACGGGCCGCTAAGGGCATGGGACGTGACGGGAGGGCAGGCACACGGGGCGCGACTAGGGCAGGGGCGAAGCGCGCTACGGGCAGGTAAAAAAAAAAAAAAATCGATTTCATGGTGGGCCCTAGGAAACGTTCCCACTAGGGAACCTGCTCTATACCATGTGAAGAGAATGAGGAATGATGGACTAGGAAATGAGTTGGGTACAAATATGTAACCCTAGAAAATTGTACCCCAGAATGTCTACCCCACTACAGCCTAGAAAGACCATAGCATAAATGTTTGACAGCCCCGACTGGACATTTCCAGCGTCACGATTAACCTACGCACGCGCCACGGTTACCATTCCCTCATGCCGTGATTCACACAAACGCCACGCCCGCTTTGAACGTCACCACGCACGGCTATATTTCCCGGAATGTTCGTTTCCGCGACTTCTTCCATTCCATACCTTTTATAATTCGAGATTTGCGGGTGCCTGGAAGTCGATATGTGGGCTAGTTGGTGGGCTGCGTGCGTCTAAAATAGGTTCTAGAAACTCGGGAATAATGACTGGCGTTTTTGGGGCAGGTTTCTCTTGCCCATGTGCCTCGTGTGTAGGCTTGTTGGTGTTGGGCAATTGTTCCGTGCAAACCTTCCAAACTGGGCTCTTTTAGCTGCTCAGTGTTGGGATGTGGTGAATGTTGGCAACCAGGTTTGTGTGTTTGGGAAGCTGCCAGCACGGGAAACCGGGTAACATCCAACCAACCTTAGGAAGGATGAACCACTTTTGGCTTTCTTGACACGCGGGTTTTAATGTGAACTTCTTACATACGGATCGATTTTTTCTCTAATAACCCTCAGCTGACATGGTTGTAGTATGGGGGAAAACAAGCCCTTTAAACGGTGGCTCGAAGGGTATCATTTGGTCACACCTAAGACCCACTCTCGTGAGAAGAATTGAACGAGAGAAATGAGTGAACTATGAACGAAGTGAGTACAAATAGGAAACCCTAACTGGGTTGTACCCCCTATGGGATACCCCACTATAGCCTACATAAATGAGTAAGCTATAATGTTCTGACACACCCCCATAGGCAAAGTGGGGGAGAACAAGGGGTCACAAGACCAGTCAAGCAAAGCAAAGCAAAGCTCAGGGTGGATCACAAAGTCACCACACATTCCGAGCACAAGTTCAAAAGGCCAGAAGGCCAGTTCACATGCAAGATCATATATAAAGATATACAAGAGTCAAGCAAGTAAGAGCAAGAGTATATATAGGTGAAGGTACAAGCAAGGTCAAGAAGTGAGCAAGTGAGGCAAGACAGACACAAGACCCAACTGCGTGCAACAACGCTGATGATCACAAGGCGCAAGTGCCTTAGTGAAGACATCAGTAGTGTTGGCCTCAGAGGCCACGTACGCAAGTCGCAACTGTCCACGCTGCTGCAGCTCACGAGCAAGAAAGTAGCGGAGGGCAATGTGCTTCGTTCTGTGCTCCAGTCGCTGCTCTCAACACAAGGCCAGCATGGCCTTGTTGTCTACGTACAGGACTGGAGGAGAACGAGGCTGCTCTCCAAGGTCGGTCAGCAGGTAGGTGAGCCAGCGTAACTCCTGTGCAGCCATAGCCCCAGCATAGATCTCAGCCTCACAACTGGAGCCGAGAACAGAAGACGAGCGAGTAGCCCGCCACGAAACAGAGCCGGAACCAAGGCTGAAGGTGTAACCCTGTGACGACCGCTGCGTAGCCTGGTCGTCAGCCCAAGAAGCGTCTGCGTGACCAGTGAGGACCACTGGACTGCGCCCTCCAAGCACTAGCCCCATGCCCGGCGTACTGCACAAGTAGCGCAACACCCTCTTCGCTGCAGCCATGTGCTCTGGTCGGTGTCTCCCAGGAGCAACATAGCGTGCGAGAATGCTAAGAGGGTATGCAAGGTCAGGACGTGTGCAGGTCATCAGGTACATGAGGCAGCCAACAAGCTCTGCAAACGGGCCACTCGACTCTACGGACTCATCCGAAGGCAGAGCTGAGAGCGAGTGGCGAGTAGGCAGAGGAGTGGCCTGAGGCGAGGAGTACGTGAAGCCGAAGCGCTGAAGGACCTGCTGCACCATGTGTGACTGAGTCAGGGTAATGGTGCGGCGCGCTCTGTCCCGGGTGATCTGCAAGCCAAGGTAGCTACGCAGTTCACCCAGGTCAGTGCACGTATGTCTCTTCTGCAGCTCGGACTTCACGTAGGCGAGTCCAGCAGTGTCAGCTGTGGCAAAGACCAAGTCGTCGACGTACACGAGGATGTAGAACGGCGGCAGAGAGGTGTCGGTGCGCAGAAACAGCGACGGGTCGGCAGTAGACGGAGCAAACCCAAGAGCCGCGAGCGTAGTCCTCAGTGTGTCGTGCCACTCACGTGGCGCCTGGCGGAGACCGTAGACTGGACGCCGGAGACTCCACTGGGTACCAGCAGGGAAAGACCCAGTGAAGCCAGGTGGGCGGCGCAGCCAGATCTCCTCGTGCAGACTGCCCTGCAAGAAAGCTGTGCTGAAGTCGAGAGAGTGCAGCTCGTAGTCACGGTGAGCAGCAACGTGCAGCAGAACCCGAAGAGTGGTCATCTTTGGGGTGGGGGAGAAGGTCTGAAAGTAGTCAACCCCCTGCCGCTGACTGAAGCCACGAGCCACGTAACGCGCCTTGAAGACAGGCGGAGAACCCGGCGGCCGCTTCACCCTGAAAATCCACATGCCACCGACGATGTTCGCCACAGGAGGGGGGGCAGCGTCGACGTAGGTGCCTGTGGACTTCCAGGAAGCCATCTCTGCATCCATAGCTGCCTGCCACTGAGAGGAGTAGGGACCCTCTATCGCCTCCGCGTAAGAGCGCGGAGTCGGGATGTCTGGTGCATCCGGGTCTCCCTCAGGGTCTAGCAGTACAGACGCGAGATGGGGTGAAGCGGCGGCCAGACACTGGAACTCCTCCTGCCTGTCCTCAAGGACGTTCGTGCCGAGGGCACACTCACCCCCGACGGACGGAGGACAGGCAGACTCAGACTCAGCGACAAGACTGGCAGCGTAGTCTAGACGACAGCGCGCAGCAAAGTCGACAAGCTCAGTGACAAGGGCAGACGCAGCAGACGACTCGAAGGAAGGGTCAGTGACAGCAGTAGCAAGGAGACGCGTGACAGTAGGACTGGCAGCACGAAGAGAATCCGACTCCGGGTCGGCAAGAGCAGGAAGAGAGGAAGCAGGAGGAGAAGGCAAAGGGGCACGCAGAGGAGCAGTGGACGGACGCAGAGACATCCGGTGCGTGCCAGGGACAGGAGGAGGACGCTGACGCGAACCGCGACCACTAGCGCGCTCAGTACGAACAGGCGACGCAGGACAAGACGCAGGCTCACGACGCTCAGTAAGACCTCCAGTCGGACCAGCGTAGGGAGAAGGAGCAGGCAAAGGGGAGGCAGGCTGTAGCTGTGGCTGTGACTGGACAGGCTGTGGACCCTCTAAGGGAGGAGGAGGAGGTGGAAGACCAAGAACCTGCTGCAGGAGCGGAACGAAGTACGGTCAGGGCCGCGCGGCGACGCCAGAAACAGCAGGAACAGCACCAGCACCCCCGGCAGGAGCACCCACTCCAGTAGCACCTCCAGCAGCACCACCAGAAGCTCCAGAACCTCCAGCAGCAGCACCAGGAGCACTGTCAGTCGGACCGCCAGCGGCAGGCTCAGCGCCAACACCCTCAGCAGCACCAGCTCCAGGAGAACTCGCAGACCCAGCAGCTCCAGCACCCACAGGACGAGCTCCGCCTGAAGGGGCAGGACCCTGAGGGGGGGGGGGGACTACCGGGGGGGGACCTGGTACCAAGAAGAGCGGGGGTGGGGGGAGGGACGGAGTGCGGTAGGGGAAGAGGCGGTAGTAGGGTACCGACTCGTCGAACGTGACGTCCTGGGAGGACAGAACACGTCGAGAGGAGGGGTGGTAGAACTGCCACCCAGGGGCGTCGGGGGGGAACCCTAGGAAGACGCAGGGAGCAGCGCGAGGGGACAGCTTGTCCGCAGACAAGTCGCGGACAAACGCCCGAGATCCCCAGACCCGGAACGCCGACGCATCGCCAACCTTCCCCGTCCACAGCAGGGCTGGGGAGGTCTCCGGCCTGGGGACCCTGGGGTGGAGGTTGATCTGATGCGCTGCGTACCTGACCGCAAACGGCCACAGAAAGTGGGGGGCAGCCGCATGCATCATGGACGTACGGGCGACGTCCATGACCATGCCAATGCGGCGCTCAGCAATCCCATTTTGCTGCGGGGAGTCCGGAAGCGTGAAGGACTGGCGGATGCCTCGCGCCCGACAGTAGGCACGCAGAAGGCCAGAGGAGAACTCTCCGCCTCTGTTAGAGTGCAGACGCAACACAGGAAAGTCGGAGCCAAAGCTCTGCCTGAGCTGAAGACGAGCTGCGCGGATCCAGTCGATCAGCACCTCAGTAACCTCACCCTTGCTGCGCAAGGGGAAAACTGTGGTGTAACGCGAGTAGTCGTCAACAACGAGCAGGAAGTAGCGCTCCTGACCCTGTCCACGGACGCGGGCTGGGCCCCACACGTCCATGTGAAGCGTCTGCAGCGGGGCCTCTGTCGGAGGAAACTGGGAGGAGTGAGGGGCAGCACGCTGGCGCCCCTCGACACAGGGGACACAGGCAGGGCCAGGGCCCTGAGGAAGGGGAGGTAGAGACCGGGGGAGACCAGACACAAGAAGACGGGAGGCCATGCCTCTGAGCCGAAGCAGAGAGGGGTGGCCAAGGCGGTGGTGCCAGAGGAGGGTCTCGTGAGAGAGACGACGACACGAACAGGGGGAAGACTCAGGACCAGACCTGGACGCTGCGGCAAACACCTGACCAGACGAAGGGACCCTACCAGACTCAGTACCTGGAGGAGAAGCAGTGGTCAGTGTGTACAAGCTCGACCCTGGCCGACGTGTAAACGTAGCCAGGTGGCGTCCCGTGCTAGCCTCCGTGCAGTGGGTCACCCGCTGACGAGCAGGAGTGAACTGGTGGACACCCGCATCCTGTAGGTCAGCACCACTCACCAGGTTCGTCGAGAACGAGGGGAGGTAGAGACCAGACAGGGTGCCAGAGGGGGCCGCCGGACACGGAAGTACCGTGGAGAAGCGAGACAGGACAGGCCCCCCAGAGGGGTCAGCCAGGGACACCGCAACCGGCCGACTCAGCGGCGTGAGAGTAGTGCGGTCCCGAAAGAAGGAGCGAGACGCTCCAGAGTCAAGTGTGAAGGTGTGAGAGGCCGAAGCCGACACAGTACCTGAGAGGGCAGACTCACCAGTACCTGAGAGCACAGACGCACTGGCACCTAGAGCAGCAGCCTCACTAGTACCTGACGCAGCAGTACCAATGCCCGGGTCGGGCGGGAAACACCGGTAACAGTCATCCTCATCACTACCAGTCACAGCATACATAGCAGAAAGAATAGCATCAAAGTCAAGATCATAAATGGCTACACCAGCCCTAGACAGCTCCCCCCAGCGGGGGATCTCAGCGGCCTCCGGAAACTGCTGACGCCAGGCGTCGGTCAGGCGGCCAAAGCAGCGGCGGGCTGTGTGGGTGCCTCCACACCTCTCCCCCGCACGGTCGCCGGTGCGAAGAACGTAGGGGCAGGGACCAAACGCACCACCACGCTGACGCTGCAAGTACCACTCACGGAGCTGCTGAGGGGCGGGGACGGTGCGAGAGCGCTGCTGCTGCTGCTGCTGCTGCTGCTGGCGCTGACCACCCCCAGAGCTGCTCCGCTGGGACGAGCCACTCCGACCCCCGCCGCCACCGCCACTCCCGCCTCCACCACCGCCCCCGTCTCCACCGCCACCGCCCCCACCGGTACCCTCGCCCCCGCCTCCTCCGCTACCGCCTCCGCCGCCACCTCCGCCTCCACCGCCTCCACCAGTACCTCCACTCCCGCCACCACCTCCACCGCCACCCCCACTCCCCCCGCCACCCCCACCTCCTCCGCCACTGCCTCCTCTACCTCCACCCGCTCCCTTGCCCCCCTTGCCCTTGCCAGAGCGGCGTCTACCGCTGGGGACAGACGCCGCACCGACCGACTCAAAACCAGTGAGGTCGGCCGCAGCGGCAGAGGCGACAGAGGGCAGCAGGGGGGAAGGAGAACACCCCTCAAAGATGGGGGTGCGAGGGTCACCCCGAGAGGCCCCTACAGCGACTATGCTCTTCTCAGCCGCTAGCAGGGACTCCTCAAGGAGGTCGACAGTGAGGGTGGTGGGACAGACAGAGAGAAACTGGTCCCTAACGACACGAAGGGACTCAGGAAGACGGGTGACAAGAAAGTAGAGAGTGATGTACATGGGAGGAGGGTTGGCGGCGCGGAACTCAGCAGGAAGGGCAGCGCGGTAGCGAGCGTCACTAGCGCGGAGGTGGGTAATGAGGTCAGCGACAGTGGGAAAGGCAGCGAGGTCAGGGAAGAGAAAAGGTAGCATGAGGCGGCTCAGCGTAGCGGAGGAAGGGGAGGAGTAGCGTGCAACTACTGCGTCGTACAAGGCCTGAGGGGTCTTGCACTGACTAAAGTGGGCACGCTCGGAGGAAGGGAGGTGGTGACGCACAGCAAGACGTGCAGCAGCATCGCGGGTCGCCCACTTGGAGCGAACGGCGGAATCAGCATCAGGAGGAGGGGCAGGGACAGCACCAGAGACAAAGTCAAAGAGAGAGACCTCATCGACCGCATCACACAGTAAGTACAGCTGCAGGTCTTCAATCCAGACTGCAAAGTCAATGGCTCTACCCTCAGCGTCAAAAGCTAGGACATTTGGGGTGGCCATGACAGCAGCTGACAGTCTCACCGGGCAGGAAGAGTCGGGTAGGTCAGCGGCGCAGGTACACAGCCCAGGAGCAGCAGTAGCCCGACAGGAGCAGGAGTGCAGCTCCTCTGGCGGCTCGGGCAGCTCGGGCGGCTCGGGCGGCTCGGGCGGCTCGGGCGGCTCGGGTGGCTAGGGCGGCGCGGGCGGCCCGGGCAGCTCGGGCGGCTCAGGCGGCTCGGGCGGCGGCACGGGCGGCTGGGGCGGCTCGGTGGCGGCTCACGGGCGGCTGGGACGGCGCGCGGGGAGCTCACGGGCGGCTGGGCGGGCGGCCAGGGCGGCTCACGGGCGGCGGCGGCGGCGTCGGCGGCTCACGGGCGGCGGCAGCGGTAGCGGCGTTGGCGGCGTCAGCGGCTCACGGGCGGCGTCGGCGGCGTCGGCGGCTCACGGGCGGCGGCGGCGGCGTCGGCTGCTCACGGGCGGCGTCGGCAACTCACGGGCGGGCTGAAGGCCCACGGGTGGGCGGTTCGCGGGCAGCGCCGGCTCACGGGCGGGCGGCGTGACGGGCGGCAGCGTCACGGGCGGGCGGCGTGACGGGCGGGCGGCGGGACGGGCGGCGACGTCACGGGGGGGGGGGCGACGTGACGGGCGGCGGCGTCACGGGCGGCGGCGTCACGGGTGGCGGCTCACGGGCGGCTGCGTCACGGGCGGCGCTCACGGGCGGCGGCGCACGGGCGGCGCTAACGGGCGGCGGCTCACGGGCGGCGGCTCACGGGCGGCGCTACGGGCGGCGGCTCACGGGCGGCGCTACGGGCGGCCGCACGGGCGGCGCTAACGGGCGGCCGCACGGGCGGCGCTACTGGCTGCGCAAAGGGCGGCGCGAACGGGCAGCGCTAACGGGCGGCGCTAACGGGCGGCTCGAAAGGGCGGGCGCTAGGGCGGGCGCTAGGGCGGGCGCTAGGGCGGGCGCCAGGGCAGAAAAAAAAAGTTCTAGGTGGTGGGCCCGAAGCACAGTTCCCACAGGGGAACCTGCTCTGATTCCATGAGAAGAATTGAACGAGAGAAATGAGTGAACTATGAACGAAGTGAGTACAAATAGGAAACCCTAACTGGGTTGTACCCCCTATGGGATACCCCACTATAGCCTACATAAATGAGTAAGCTATAATGTTCTTACATCTCGTGTGTCTATGTGCAAAAGGGCCCATTAACTCTTCAAATTCTCTTAATGAATGTAACGGGAGGGCTCGTTTGGTTGTTCTCTTTTAGCTTTGTGCGACTTCCACTCGGTTCACAACAATGTCGCAAAAAAATCTGTCGTGATTCCGCCTCTTTGCGACGCACAATTCACATCACTCCCTGGGCACGTAAGGGCGTGGAACATCTAGGAACTTTTCCAAACGAACCATACTACATGAACGGTTAAAAATTGTATGTTTTGTGAACGGTTGCACTTTGAAGCGGTAAGGGCATGTAACATTGTACCGATCAAGCCTAAAACCTGACCAAATGGTTGGGTCAGGCAAATGTGAATCAGTGTAACGTTTGAGGAAACCCCGCCACACATTTGAGACAGAATGACCATTTTGTTCACGAGCTGTGGGATGTTTTATGTAGTTAGTGTGACTACCACGTAATCCTAATATGCGGGTGTTACCCCAAATAGTCCGCAATCGTCAAAACCGCCCAATGGTCGCCCTTTTTTGTTGGTTGGTACAATGTTACACGCCCTAACCTTCTAAACCGTACCGTTTGTTTTGAGGGTTTTCCATATGTTCCACGCCCTAATATTTTATGATTAGGGGAGATGTCTGACGGAGCTTCTAAACCATCCGGACAGGACGTTCGGGAGTCACATTTGGATGACAGGGTGTTTGGACCACAGTTGTAGAACCTTTTTTCATATTTGAAAATCAAGCGAAGCGTAACACACACTACAACCAGCACCAGATTCGCCATATGTAATCGCGCTATAATGACAACGAAGATGGAACGGATGGTTTGGTGGGCCGCTCGAACGGTGTCAGCTCAGTTTTCCGAACCAAATTTGACAAGAATGTGTCAGATTTTGTCTAGACGCATGCGACGCCATATAGGGTCTTGCGAAACGTGTAAAAGAACCCGACAAGAAGTGTTCCCTACCAAAGTCTAGACCGACCACTGTCCACACAATTGGTTTGGGAAAAGTTACGCTCCGTTACAGCCCATCTCAAAGCTTCGGTACGATGTGAGCTCGGAAATTTCTGGCATGGGTTGTCAAGCTCTCACCTCAACTCCCCCACACGGCTTTGTGAAGCTCCACAGCCATTCGCAAACATGCTGAGCCCGTCCCTGCCTGAGCTTACCCATTGCCTCTTGTTGGTGCAAGATGGTTTGAGAACCACCATCAAGAGTCTAGCTGCTCCTCTGAATATATCCTCCAGGTGAAGGAGCCATCATTCAACCTAGAATCGTCATCTATACGCGAATTGGATTACTATCACATGAGCTTACGACGATCTCAAGGCTTAAACAAACGCCTATTATCAAAATTGTATTAGAGCGTGGTACACATAGGTGAAGATCGCAAAACAATAAGGATCATTTTGACAATCCTTGCATACCAGCGCCTTACCTACCAGTGTACAGTGATAACTGTACCAGGTGCTATACCAACAGAGTGAGGATCGAAATCAGAAGTAGTCTAAGCTACCCACTTTTAGTGTTCTCGAAAAGATCATGGTAACTACCAATCTCTAGGTGATATTTGCATTTCTGTACCAAAGAGAGGTTGATCCTTGTTTACAAAAAGTCATACAATCATAATCGTATTTGTGAGGATCGAGGATTGAGTTCAGTTATTGAATCATGAATCCTAGGTCCAACAACGGGGCTTACATAGGCACGAAACAAGGCCAGTAACCAGGATGTCACGGGAAGGTTCCGAGGGTCACAAAGCGTCCTGAATGGGTCCTTCCCGAATTCGGTAGGATCATGTAAGTGGAATCACGTGTTACGCAAAGTCACGCGGTGATAAACCAAAATAGAAACAAAACTAGGAAAACAACAAAACAATAGTATCTATAGTAAAGTAACAAAACTAGGAAAACGAGCACAAGAAAATTGAAACAAGCAAGATAATGCAAGGTAAAATAAATATGGGTAAGTGTAGCCGCTCTACTCTCACAGTATTGCACCGCTTGTCAAACTTATTGTTAACAGGAATGGAGTGTTGGCCCCGCCCTCGCTTGGGCAATGCCGACGACTTGGTCGGATGTACGGAAGTAGCAGACGACCGTTCACTGTGGGAGAGCTGCTCGACAGGCTTCGTCGAGTTGCAGGGGACCGTTGTGGTGTTGTTGTCGACCAGGGAGCTCGACAGCTGCAACTGACTGGTCTGGGCGATGGGTGGGACGTCGACCAGGACCTGCGGCTCGACGGGGAGGTCTTCGGAGCATCCCGTCGACCTGCACTTCGACCGAGAGGTCTCCGGAGACTCCCGTCGACCTGCAGCTCGACCGGGAGGTCTCTGGAGCATCCCGTCGACCTGCAGTTCGACCGGGAGGTCGACAGAGCAGTTCTGGTCGACGGAAGGGGTCCGTCGACCAGGGGGTAGCTTGACGGGAGTTGTGGTCGACAAGGAGCGCCTGGTGGTCGACCTGAGGGACCCAGTGGTCGACCGGAGGCACCTGGGGGTCGACCAGAGCACCAGGGGTCGACCAGGTCGACCGGGTAACCTGCTCGACGAGTTCTGCGGAGGCACGTGAACGTCGTCGAGATCGAGATGGCGCAGGCGACTTTGGGCTGGTATCCCGAAGTCGATGTGGCTCGTCAGGCGCAGACAACAGCCGACGGATGCCCAACGAGGCAAGTCGGGTCAATCGTCTGCGCGCACCTGTGAGCGCGCGCACTGCTGTGTTCTACGGGGCACGCCGTCGACCTGCTTTGTTGGCAGGTCGCCCTTCTGCAGTGCTGGCGCGGCTCCTCTACGCAATGCTGGCAGGCGGTCGACCGAGCTGCGCTGGCGGTCGACCAGGCTAGCTGCAGGGTTGCTAGGTGCCTGATGTAGTCATTATTGTCATTGCTTCTTCTATTATTCTGTATTCTCAACTTTGCTAGTGGAAACTCTTGTCAATCTCTCCCGAGAATGTGCAAGCACTAAGGAACCAAGCAAAGCTACGATCACTCCTAGTAGTTCGTGCCAACCCTCGTAGTCTAGCTCACTACCGTTGTAGAGTGTCTCTCCGCATGGTGCGGTGAGCGTGGAGCGAACACGCGAATACCTTCAGATAGGAGCCGACTTTTGCACTTACTAAGTCGTTCGTAGGCCGGCAGCATCGATAGTCGCCATGGTCGACCCCGTAGTTGATGCGGGTGTAGCGGACACCTTGGAGGCACGTTTGGCTGACGCGAGGAGACGCTACGCGGATGGCGAGTACGGGACGATCTCCTTGGTGATCGTCGAGTTGGGCATCCGGCCGCAGTGGGCGACGGAACACCCTCCCCGTCCTGCATCTCCTCGACCGGTGCGCAACGAAGGTGGCGTCGACGACGAGGTCGACGGTGGTGCAAGAGTCAGTGTCAGCGAAGGCACGAGGCAGAGAGGAGTGATCAAGGTCGACGGTGGTGTCGACGGAATCCAGGCGCGAGTGCAGCGGTCAACGGCGGCTACAGGGAGCTCGCGTGCCGACGTTGATGCTCGACGCCGTACTCCTCTACGAAGTGGTGGAGGGCTCTCGGTAACGACACACGTGACAGCAGGCGGGATTGCACCGGCGTATGGCTACTTCAAGTTCTCGCCGGACCGGATCACCGTCGCACCGCTGCAAGGTCGATGGGACCTCATCACCTGGAGGGAGTCTATTGAACCTCAGCTAGAGGTCGCCGGGCTGAAGGGCTTCGCCAATGGCACCGTGCCGTTTCCGCTCGAGGAGGATGTCAAGCTACGCGGGGAGTTTCGTTCTGCTCACCTGCTCACCTTCATGGTCATCTCGAGGTGCTGCTCGCCGGTGGTGCAACTAGCGCTCAGGAGCTGTCGAGAGCAACTGGATGCTGGTCACCAGGCATGGCACTTCATCATGTCGACGTACCAGGCCAGGGACGACTTGTACATCGGACAGCTGGAGGAGAAGATGACTCACAATCGAATGGGCGAGCAGGAGTCGGCGACGGACTACTGCAACCGAGCTCGAAGGATCCTAGCTGAGATGAGGATGGCGGGCGCTGAATACTCGACGACGTCCTACATCACCCACGTCCTCAAGGGCCTGCCGCACAGCTACAACCGCATGAAGAGGTTTACGATGGTGCCCGACACACGTGAGTCCCTCGACGAGGACTCCCTTACCAGCTACATCCTGCAGGATGAGGCAATGCAGGAGGCAGAGCAGCCCACGGAGTTCCTTCCGCAGGCGAGTTACGCTGCACCGACGAAGCCGAATCGTCAGCAGGAGCAGCGCGGGAAGCCAGGCGGAGGTGGTAGCGGAGGTGGGCGGTCGACGAAGGACGTCGAAGAGAAGATGTCGACGCGGGACAAGGGTCGACGAGGTGGTGGTCGACGGCGGGAGTGCTGGATCTGCGGTGACCCCGACCACCTGTCCTTCGAGTGCCCCGACCGCGATGACAGTGACGAGGACGATAATAAGGGAGGCCGCGGTCGATCGGCCAGTCGTCGCCCCCGTCAAGTTGAGAAGCCGCGCAAGGAGAAGCAAGCGTCGAAGAAGTCATCGTCGACAAAGGACGTTGACAGCTCCAGCGGCAAGAGTCGAGGCGACGGGGAGGCGTCGTGCTCGATGGTCGGCGTGGTGGAGCCGACGGTCTCGCTGGCACCGGAGGCCGGCGAAGACTTCCAGGCGGTGGCAGCAGCAGTGCAGGCCAACCCGATGGCGGTGCTGCTCGACAGCGGGTGCTCCCACCACCTGATGGGGACGAAGTCGGTCTTCGTCGACATGGGGCCGAGCGACGGAGTGAAGCACGTGCGTGGGTTCAACGGGGCATTACAGTTTGTCGAGGGTCGTGGAACCGTCGCACTACAAGGGGAGGCCGGGCAGCGGGTGCTAATCCCCGACGTGCTCTACGTTCCGGGGTTCAGGCGAACCTGCTGTCAGCCGGCCAACTGAAGGAGAGCGGAGTGCAGTTGCAGGGCAACAGCGACGAGATGCTGCTCGTTGCTGCGACCGGGGAGGTGCTCGGTCGAGCACGCTACACCGGACGAGTCCTCTGCACCGACCTTCGCCCCTGCTCGACGCAGTCGCCGTCGGCCGAGGTGGTGGCTCTGCGGACGATCGTCTCGGCGACAAAGGCGACCCCTGATCGGCTGCATGCGAGGCTCGCGCACGTCAGCGTCGACACGATCAAGAGCTCGGCGAAGCATGATGTTGCTACTAGGCTCGACATCACGTCGTCAACCGAAGCAGACCCGCCATGTGTCTCATGCGTCGGAGGAAAGCTGGCGCGGCACACCTTCCCCGCCAAGGGCTCTGATGCAGCGGAGGCGGTGGCTGTCGTGCACATTGACTTGTGCGGGCCATTTCGGGTGGCTGCCAAGGATGGCAGCTTGTACTTCCTACTGCTGAAGGATCGCCATACTCGATTCATGTGGGCAATGCCGGTCGCTAAGAAGAGCGACGTGCTGCGGGAGTTTGAGAAGTGGCTGGTGCTTGTGGAATGACAGACAAAGAAGTCGGTCCTGTCGCTTCGCTCCGATCGAGGAGGGGAATTCCTCGGGAAGGCGTTCACCGACTTCGTCGACGAGAAGGGCATCGTCCACGACCTGACGTGCCCCTACACTCCGCAGCAGAATGGCATGGCTGAGCGGGAGATGCGCACGGTCGTCGAGTCCGTATGGACGATGCTGCTGCACATGGGCGTGCAGCATCACTAGTGGCACCTTGCTCTACAACAAGCGGTCTGGGTGCGCAACTGCTTGAAGCGGTCGCCGACGCCGCCGGGAACGACTCCGTACCAGCTGCTGACCGGGCAGAGGCCCGAACTTACGCTAGCGCGGGTGTGGGGCTGCATGGTGCAGTTCATGGTTCCCGAGCAGCAGCGCGGTGGGAAGCTGGCGCCGAAGGCTCGTTGGTGGCTTCACCTGGGTGTGTCGCCGGAGAGCAAGGGCTGGGAGGTGCTCGACCTGACCGACAACAAGGTGGTCACGTCGGTCGAGGTGATCTTCTACGAGATGCTGTCGCTGGAGGTGTGGAAGGCGACGTATGGGCCGGCGTCGGAGCGGACGCAGGCGCACCCGCCGACGGCCACCTCGACGGCAACGGTTCCACTGCTCGCCGACGTCGACGAGCCTATTGATGAGGATGTTGTGGCGGTTCTTCCACCTCCCCCTATTCTTGCTCCTCCCTCTCCCGTCGCAGTTCGACCTGCTTCGACACCTGTGTCGGCCACCGGCGATGAGGGGAGCCTTGAGGCGCCGCCTGTGGCGCCGACCCATGACATCGCCGACGGTCGACAATGCGCCAAGCTCGTCGACCAGGATGGGAAGCCGGCGACGATAGGGGAGCAGCCAGGGGAGCCGGTCGAACAGGAGGCTATAGCAGCGGTGCAGCCGACAGGGGAGCAGCAGCCGAGGCGGTCGACAGGGGAGCTGTCGAAGTCAACAGCGGGCGAGCAGCCGGTCGACGGGTCGAAGCAGCTGGTCGACGGGTCGAAGCAGCTGGTCAACGACAAGGATGTCGATGAGGAAGGGGAGCAGTCGGCGGGTGAGGAGTCCACCGACAGCGACGTGGTGGAAGTGCAGATCAGGAAGCCTGAGCTGCGACGCACAGGTCGAGCTCGATGGCCACTGGAGCGGCTGAGCTTCCACGCCTGCCTACCGCGAGCTGCCTTCACCACGGTGTTCGACGAGGTCGACGACGACCTGTTGTACGACGACGCTGAGGAGGATGAAGACCTGCCGGAGCTCGACCCTGACGTGCATGCCGAACCCGAACGCCGCTGGGACATCGCCATGATGACGGTGAAGGAGGCGCTGTCGAGCTGGAAGGGCGAGGGGGTGAAGGCCGCCATGGAAGTAGAGATCAGCAGTCTCATCGGCATTGGGGACTTGGGAGCTGGTCGAACACCCACGCGGGGTGAACATCATGAAGAACCGGTGGGTGCTGACGACCAAGTACCGCATCGACGTCACCGTCGAGCGCAAGAAGGCGAGGCTGGTCGTGAAGGGCTTCACGCAGGTGTACGGTGCCGACTACGACGAGACGTACTCGCCGGTGAGGAGCTATGTCACGCTGAGAATCTTCCTCAGCATCGTCGCAGTTCTGGACCTCAACCTGATATAGCTCGACATGAAGAACGCTTTCCTGCAGAGCAAGCTCGACAGGGTGCTCTACATGTACCAGCCGGACTACTTCGACGACGGGACCGGCAGGGTGTGCAAGCTGATGAAGAGCCTCTACGGGCTGAAGCAGACGCCGCTACTGTGGTACAGAGCTCTCGACAGTGTGCTGCTGGGTGCTGGCTGGAGGAAGAGCCAGGTCGACGAGGCGCTCCACTTCAAGGCCGGCGAAGATGGAGTGACCTGCTGGGTGCTGGTCTACGTCGACGACCTGCTTGCCGCCAGCAGCAGCATCTCGATGCTGAAGGATCTGCTGGAGGCCGCCTTCGAGCTGCGTGAGATCTCACCAGTGGTGAAGCACCTTGGGCTGGAGATCTTGCGCGACAGGCCGGCCAGGAAGCTGTGGCTGCACCAGCAGGGCTACGCCGACAAGCTGCGCAGGCGCTTCATCGACGAGGAGCAGGGCGGTCGAGTCCCGAAGATGCCAGTCTCGGTTGACGCCTACGCTCAGCTGACGTTCGACGACGAGGAGGCTCAAGAGCGCGAGGAGGAGGAGTACCGGCAGAAGGTCGGCTCGCTGCAGTTCGCGGCGACGACGACCAGGCCGGACATCGCGTTCGCCTGCAGCAAGCTGGGGAGGAGCCTCACGGTGAGGACCGACCAGCATTGGCGCGAGGTCGACCGCTGCCTCGCCTACCTCACCGACACCCGCGACACTGCCCTGGAGTTTGGTGGTGGACCAGAATCGTTGGAGCTGATCGGCTACGTCGATGCCGACGACGCGGGCAACAAGCACAACCGGACGAGCATGGGAGGCTAGATGTTCGTCTACGGAGGGGCCACCGTCTCCTGGTCGAGCTCGCGCATCAAGTGCGCGACATTGTCATCGACCGAGTCGGAGTACGTGGCAGCCACGGACGCCAGCAAGGAGGGGCGTCGACTTCGCTTCCTCCTTGCGGAATTCAAGCTGCTTGACGCTAGGAAGCCGACCATCCTCCGCGTCGACAACAAGTCGGCAATCACGGTCGCTGAGGGCTTGGGGCTGACGGGAAATCTCAAGCACATGGAGCGACGCTACGCCTGGCTGCAGCACATGGTGAGGCGCGGGAAATTTGTGCTGAACTACATCCCGACCACCGAGCAGCCGGCGGAATTCCTGACGAAGGCGCTGCATTTTCCGGCTTTCAACCGGTGCTCTGTCGCCATCGGCCAAGTTCGTCTGGTCGACGTCGGCGACGGCGACGACGAGGTGCAGCAGTAGGTTCCGTGCCCTTCTGCACGGCTAGTGCGGTGACGGCGTGCTGTGTGTGGGGTGCATGCCGAGGTCGAGTTTTCTCCGTGGAGTACTGTCGTGTGGGCTATAGGCCCAAGCATGAGCACGGCAGGGGAGTGTTAACAGGAATGGAGTGTTGGCCCCGCCCTCGCTTGGGCAACGCCGACGACTTGGTCGGATGTACGGGAGTAGCAGCCGACCGTTCACAGTGGGAGAGCTGCTCGACAGGCTTTGTCGAGCTGCAGGGGACCGTTGTGGTGTTGCTGTCGACCAGGGAGCTCGATAGCTGCAACTGACTGGTCTGGGCGACGGGTGGGACGTCGACCAGGACTTGCGGCTCGACGCGGAGGTCTCCGGAGCATCCTGTCAACCTGCACTTCGATCGAGAGGTCTCCGGAGACTCCCGTCGACCTGCAGCTCGACCAGGAGGTCTCTGGAGCATCCCGTCGACCTGCAGTTCGACCGGGAGGTCGACAGAGTAGTTCTGGTCGGCGGAAGGGGTCCGTCGACTAGGGGGTAGCTCGACGGGAGTTGTGGTCGACCAGGAGCGCCTGGTGGTCGACCAGAGGGACCCAGTGGTCGACCGGAGGCACCTGGGGGTCGACCAGAGCACCAGGGGTCGACCAGGTCGACCGGGTAACCTGCTCGACGAGTTCTGTGGAGGCACGCGAACGTCGTCGAGATCGCGATGGCGCAGGCGACTTCGGGCTGGTATCCCGAAGTCGATGTGGCTCGTTAGGCGCAGACAACAGCCGACGGATGCCCAACGAGGCAAGTCGGGCCAATCGTCTGCGCGCACCTGCGAGCGCGCACACTGCTGTGTTCTACGGGGCACGCCGTCGACCTGCTTTGTTGGCAGGTTGCCCTTCTGCAGTGCTGGTGCGGCTCCTCTACGCAATGCTGGCAGGCGGTCGACCGAGCTGCGCTGGCGGTCGACCAGGCTAGCTGCAGGGTTGCTAGGTGCCTCATGTAGTCATTCTTGTCATTGCTTCTTCTATTATTCTGTATTCTCAACTTTGCTAGTGGAAACTCTTGTCAATCTCTCCCGAGAATGTGCAAGCACTAAGGAACCAAGCAAAGCAACGATCACTCCTAGTAGTTCGTGCCAACCCCCGTAGTCTAGCTCACTACCGTTGTAGAGTGTCTCTCCGCACTTACATGTTGCTTATTGTGTAGGCTATAGTGGGGTAGCCCATATGAGGTACAACCCAATTGGGGTTAGCACTTGTACCCATCCTGCTGTTAGTCATTTCCATTCCTCGTTCATTCTCCTGACATGGTTTCAGAGCAGGTCCTAGCCTAGGACCGTTTTTTTTCGGGCCCACCATTACTTAGTGACCGACTGTGGTTACCACGTTACCCCACGCCCTGCCCTGCCCCGCGTCGCGCTGCCTTGCGCACGCCCTGGCCCGCCCCGCGTCGCGCTGCCTCGCGCACGCCCTGCCCTGCCCCGCGTCGCGCTGCCTTGCGCACGCCCTGCCCTGCCCCGCGTCGCGCTGCATCGCGCACGCCCTGCCCTGCCCAGCGTCGCGCTGCATCGCGCACGCCCTGCCCTGCCCCGTGTCGCACTGCCTCGCGCACGCCCTGCCCTGCCCCGTGCCCTGCTGCCCTGCGCGTCACGCCCTGCTGCAGCCCGCACATCGCGCTCTGCTGCCCCGCGCGTTGCTCTCTACTGCAGCCCGCGCGTAGTGCCCTGCTGCCCTGCGCGTCGCGCCCTACCGCATGCCCGTTATGCGCGCCGCGGGCCCTCCCTTCGTGCATCCGTGCCTGCCCATTATGCCCGTTGCCGCGCCCGCCCATTAGGCCCGCCGCGGGCCCTGCCTTCGCGCCGCCGCGCCTACCCGTTAGGCCCATCACGGGCCTACCCATTCACCCCTCCCACACCTGTCCACTACGCCCGCTGCGGGCCCGCCCCTTGCGCCCGCCGTGCCTGCGTTTTGCGCCCGCCGCGGGCATGCACTCGCTGCTCAGCGTCACCCTGCCCGTGCGCGCTGCTGCCAGCGCCAACGCCTTGCCCTGCCAACGCCTCAGCGCCCTGCCCTGCGCGCGCTGGCGCCCTGCTCTGCCCTGCCCGAGCCGCCTTTGCAGCACCCTCTGCGCCCTGCTAACCCCTAAATTAAATAAACAATCAATTAATAATTATATAAAAAAAGCCCTTGGTGCTTCTGCCCTATGAGCTACTGCCTGCTACTGGTCGCGCGCCGCCCTGCTCTGGCCTCACGCCGCCCTGCTCTAGCCGCACGCTGCCCTGCTCTAGCCGCGAGCCGCCCTGCTCTGGCCACGCGTCTAGCCGCGCTCAGCCCTGCTCTGGCCGCACACCGCCCTCCTCTAGCCGCGCGCCGCCCTGCTCTAGCAGCGTGCAGCCCTCATCTGGCTGTGCACCGCCCTTCCCTAACCGTGCACCGCCCCGACCTACCCAAGTGCCTCCTCGCCGCCCTTCCTTCCCTACGTGGTGCCCTGCTGGTCACATGACTTCTCGTCACGTCAGCGGTGGGAGTGGTGGCGACGGTGGCGTTATCAGTGGGAGTGGTGGCGGCCGTCGTAGCAGTCATTGTGGAGCTGCAGCGGCGTCCGCGTGAGACCCTTACACCCCAGCAATTTCGTGAGTGGTTTGTTCAGCGTTGGGCGTCTCAGCGTAGTGGCAGTCGCGGTGTAGTTACTCAGTTGGGAGGTTCTAGCGGTGGCCAGATGCAGCTGTAGCGGCCTCCGCGTGAGACCCTTATACCCCAGCAGCTTCGTGAGTGGTTTGCTCAGCGTTGGGCGTCTCAGCGTAGTGGCAGTCGCGGTATAGCTACTCAGTTGGGAGTTTCTGGAGGTGGCCCGGTGCAGCTGCAGCGGCGTCCACATGAGACCCTTACGCCCCAGCAGCTTCGTGAGTGGTTTGCTCAGCGTTGGGCGTCTCAGAGACGTGCTGAGTGTGACTCTTACCTGTGTGTGCCACCCGACCTAGGTATAGAGGTTGCTGCTCTAGGTGCTAGTGAGTCTGCTCTCTCAGGTACTGGTGAGTCTGCTCTCTCTGGTACTTCGTCTACTGCGGCCCTGCACACCTTCACGCTTGACTCAGGTGCTTGCCACTGTTTCTTTCGCGACAGTACCATAGTCAAACTGCTCTCTGCACTTGTTGCTGTCGTTGCCTAACCCCTCTGGGGGCCTAGTCCTTGCACGTTCCTCCGCTATTCTGCCTTGTCCGGCGGTTCCGTCTGGCTCACTTTCAGGCCTCCACCTTCCCTCGTTCTCTACGAACTTGGTGAGAACCGCTGTCCTTCAGGATCAGTGGGTTGACACCTTCACCCCTAGAGGACAGCGTGTGGCGATCTGTACATCCTCCCGGACTGGCAGGCACCTAGCCACGTTCACCCGTCGGCCTGGGTCGAGTCTGTACACACTGACTACTGCGCCTTCTCAGGTAGCTACGTCTGCGTCTGCGTCAGGTCAGCTAGCGCCCCCCTGCTTGTGTCACGCCCTGTCGCACCAGACGCTCCTCTGGCACCACCGGCTTAGTCACCTCTCCGTGGCACGCCTCCGTGGCATGCACTCCCGTCTCCTTGTCTCTGGCATCCCAGGTCTCTGCCTCCCCTCCCATTCTTGCCTGCCCCTCCCTGCCTTCCCTTTGTCAAGGGGCAGCAGCGCGCCGCTCCTCACTCCTCCTCGTTCCCCCCAATGACTGCTCCACTGCAGACTCTCCACCTGGACGTGTGGGGCCCAGCCCGCGTCCGAGGACAGGGCCACGAGCAGTACTTTTAGCTGGTTGTCGACGACTACACGCGTTACACCATAGTCTTCCCCTTGCGCCGCAAGGGAGAGGTCCCTGATGTTCTGATCCCTTGGATCCGCGCTGTTCGTCTCCAGCTCCGCGAGCGGTTCGAGACGGACCTTCCTGTCCTTCGTCTGCACTCTGACAGAGTTGGTGAGTTTTCCTCAGACCTCTTGCGGGACTTTTGTCGTGGGGAGGGCATTCGCCAGACGTTTACGCTTCCGGCCTCGCCACAACAGAATGGGGTTCCCGAGCGCCGCATTGGCTTAGTCATGGAGGTCGCTCGTACCTCCATGATCCATGCGGCTGCCCCCCATTTTCTGTGGCCGTTTGCGGTCCGCTACGCTGCGCATCAGCTCAACCTCTGGCCCCGTGTCTCCTTGCCGGAGACCTCGCCGACACTGCGTTGGACGGGAGAGGTTGGCGATGCGTCGGTGTTCACGGTCTGGGGATGTCAAGCATTTGTACGCGATACGTCCGCGGACAAGCTCTCCTCCCACGCCGTTCTCTGTGTCTTCCTTGGCTTCCCCCCTGACGCGCCTGGCTGGCAGTTTTACCACCCCACCTCGCGCCGTATCCTGCCCTCTCATGACATCACGTTTGACGAGTCGGTTCCCTTCTACCGTCTCTTTCCCTACCGCACTGCCCCTCTCCCTCCCCCACCGCTCTTTCTCACATCAGGTCCTCCTCCAATAGACCCTCTCCCCCCTCAGGGTCCTGCTCCCTCAGGTGTGTCCCAGGTAGACCCTGTTGAGCCTGTCGAGGTAGCGGTTGACTCTGGTGCTGCTAGGGGTACTGCGTCTGAGGGTGCTGAGCCTGGGGTTGCTGAGCCTAGGGTTGCGGAGCCTGGGGGTGCTGAGCCTAGGGTTGCTTAGTCCGAAGGTCCGGAGCTTGGGGGTGCTGAGCCTGAGCGTGCGGAGCCTGGAGGTGCTGAGCCTGAGCGTGCTGAGCCTAGGGGTGCTGAGCCTGAGCGTGCTGCGCTTGGAGGTACTTTGTCTTCTGGAGGTCCTCCGAGTGTCTTGTCACGGCGGGAGACACTCTCTCCACCGCAGCTGCACGAGTGGTTTGCTCGGCGCTGGAGACTTCAGAGTGGCACTACTGAAGCCGGCGGTGCTGCTGGTGCTGGAGGTGCTGCTGGAGCTGGTGCTGTTGGAGGTGTTGTAGCCGCTGGTCATGGAGGCTTTCGTACTAGAGGTATTGGGGCTGCTGGAGCTGGGGTTGCTGCTAGAGCTGGAGCTGCTGGAGGTACTGGAGCTACTAGAACCGCTGGCCCCGGAGGTGCTCGTACTGGAGGTACTGGAGCTGCTGGCGTTGGGAGTGCTACTGGAGCTGGAGCCGGAGGTGCTGCTGGAGCTGGCGGTGCTGCACGAGTTGGAGTAGGAGCCTCTGGAGCTAGAGCTGGTGGAGGTGCTGGCCCTGGGGGTGCTGGTGCTGTCGGTGCTGGTTCTGGAGGTACTGTGCGGCCGCGACCATACTTTGTTCCTCTGCTTCAGCAGGTTCTTGGTCTCCCTCCTTCTACCGGCCTTACTCCTCCCATACTGTGTCCACCGCTTGACTAGTCTCAGCCGCTGTGACAGCCAACCTCCCCGCTGTCTGCTCCGTCTCCTTACACTGAGCAGCTCGGAGGTCTTACAGAGCGTCGTGAGCCTGCGTCTCATCCTGCGTCGCCTGTTCGCGCTGTTCGCACAAGTCGTCGTGTTCCGCGCCTGCGTCCTCCCCTGTCCCCGGCTCACACCAGATGGCACTTCGTCCTTCCTCTGTTCCACTGCGTGTCCCTCTGTCATCTCCTCCTACGTCCTCCCTTGCTGACGGTCTGGACCCGGAGACTGACTCCCTTCCTGCTGCTAGTCCTATGTCACGCATCTACTGGCCACTGTTGTCACTGACCATTCGTTTGAGTCTAGTGATGCGCCTGCTCTTGTTGCTGAGCTAGTTGACTTTGCTGCTCGCTGTCGTCTTGACTACGCCGCTAGTCTTGTAACTGAGTCTGAGTCTGTCTGTCCTCCGTCCGTCGGGGGTGAGTGTGCTCTTGGCACGGACGTCCTTGAGTACAGGTAGGAGGAATTTGAGTGTCTTGCAGCTGCTGTACTTCATCTTGTGGCCATGCTGCTTGCCCCTGAGGGAGACCCAGATGCACCAGACATCCTGACCCCGGGCTCTTACGCTGAGGCGATCGCGCATGAGTACTCCTCTCAGTGGCACACAGCCATGGACGCAGAGATGGCATCCTGGAAGTCCACAAGCACTTGCGTCCACGCAGTTCCCCCTCCTGGGGCGAACATTGTCGATGGCATGTGGATATTCATGGTGAAGCGGCCGTCGGGTTCTCCGCCTGTCCTCAAGGCTCGTTACGTTGCACAAGGCTTTAGTCAGCAACAGGGAGTTGACTTCTTCCAGACCTTCTCCCCTACCCCAAAGATGACCACTCTTCAGGTGCTGCTGCACGTTGCTACTCAGCGTGACTACGAGCTTCACTCTCTTGACTCCAGCACAGCTTTCTTACAGGGCAGCGTGCACGAGGAGATCTGGATGCACCGTCCACCTGGCTTCACTGGGTCGTTTCCTGCAGGTACCCAGTGGAGCCTCCGACGGCCAGTCTACGGTCTTCGCTAGGCGCCTTGAGAGAGGCACGAGACACTGAGGACTACGCTTGCGGCTCTTGGGTTTGCTCCTTCCACTGCTGACCCGTCGCTGTTTCTATGCACCAAAACTTCGCGGCCGCCGTTCTACATCCTCGTGTACATTGACGACTTGGTCTTTGCCACTGTTGATATTGCTGGACTGGCTCACGTGAATTCGGAGCTGCAGAAGATACACACGTGTACAGACCTGGGTGAGCTGCGTAGCTATCTTGGCTTGCAGATCACCTGGGACAGAGTACAGCGCACCATTACCTTGACTCAGTCTCACATGGTGCAGCAGGTCCTTCAGAGCTTCGACTTCTAGTACTCCTCGCCACAGTCCACTCCTCTACCTACCGGTCACTCGCTCTCAGGTCTGCCTTCGGATGAGTCCGTAGAGCCGAGTGGCCCGTATCCAGAGCTCGTGGGCTGCCTCATGTACCTGATGACCTGCACTCGACCTGACCTTGCTTACCCTCTTAGCATCCTCGCACGCTACGTTGCGCCCGGGAGACACCGACCAGAGGGCTCGAAGGCCGCTAAGAGGGTGATGCGGTACTTGTGTAGTACGTCAGGCATGGGGCTCGTGCTTGGAGGACGGGCTCGAGTTGTCCTCACTGGTCACGTAGACGTTTCTTGGGTTGTCGACTTGGCTACGCAGCGATCGTCATAGGGTGACACCTTTAGCCTTGGCTCTGGTTCTGTTTCGTGGCGGTCTACTCGCTCGTCTTCTATTCTCAGCTCTGGTTGTGAGGCTGAGATCTACGTAGGGGCCATGGCTGCACAGGAGTTACGCTGGCTCATCTACATGCTGATCGACTTGGGAGAGCCGCCTCGTTCTCCTCCTGTTCTGTACGTCAACAACAAGGCCATGATTGCCTTGTGTCAGGAGCACAGACTGGAGCACAGAACGAAGCACATCACTCTGCACTACTTCCTTGCTTGAGAGTGCAGCAGCGTGGTCAGCTTTGTCTTGTTTACGTGGCCTCTTAGGCCAACACTGCCGATATCTTCACCAAGGCACTTCAGCCTTGTGATCATAAACGTTTCTGTATTATTCTAGGCCTTGTGCCCACTTTGCCTCACTTGCTCGCTTCTTGAATTTGCTTGTACTGTGATCTATATACTGATACCTGCATGCTTACACTTGCTAGGTTGTGATCACTGTACTGCTTGTTCTCCTACATATATATAACTCTGCATGTGAACTAGTCTTGTGACCATTTGCTTGTGCTCAGACTGCGTGGTGACTTTGTGACCCACCCTGAGCTTGCTTTGCTTTTCTTGACCGGTCTTATGACCTCTTGTTCTCCCCCACTTTGCCTATGGGGGTGTGTCAAACTTATATGTTGCTCATTGTGTAGGCTATAGTGGGGTAGCCCATATGAGGTACAACCCAATTAGGGTTAGCACTTGTACCCAATTAGGCCTTGTGGCCTTGAACTTGTGCTCGGAATGTGTGGTGACCTGAGCTTGCTGTGCTTTGCTTGACTGGTTTTGTGACCTCTTGTTCTCCCCCACTTTGCCTATGGGGGTGTGTCAAACTCATATGCTATAGTCTGTGTAGGCTGTAGTGGGTTTGACACTATAGGGTACAACATTTCTTGGTTTCCTACTTGTACCCACCTGTTTCCTAGTGCATTCATTCCTCATTCTTTCACACCCCGGTCACGTAGTAGGCATTCAGCTCGACGGGATGAACCCTCTGCTCAAGGGTCTATTCCAACATGGGTACTCCATGGACGCAGAGATTACTACAGTAGAAAAAAAGAAGCTGTTATAGTGGGAGAAGGACTTAGCTGTAAGAAAGGGAACAGGAAAGATTTGGGTACCGAACTATGCCTCGCTCCGACATGTCTTACTAGAGGAGTTCCACGATGTGGCATACGCGGGACATTTCGGGAGCAATAAGACATTAGATGGAATAGCAAAGTATTACTACTGGCCCTAGATGGCAGCAGACGTGCAGCAGTTCGTCACCTCTTACGACACGTGCGAGCGGATGAAGAGTAGCAAGCAGAAAAAAGCAGGGTTACTTCGGCCTCTACTCATACCGGAGCAGCCGTGGCAAGTCGTTAGCCTAGACTTGATCACTAGTCTACCTTCGACCTCACGAGGGCATGACACTATACTCATGGTGATCGACAAGTTCTCTAAAATGAGACACTTCATTCCGACCAACGCCACGGTTGCAGCTGAGGCAACTGCTCGCCTATTCTTCAACCGCATCATCACCATCCACGGCTTACCCACTACACTCACCTCGGACAGAGACCCAAAGTTCACAAGTAAATTTTGGAGGGAACTCATGGGTTTGTTTGGGACAAAGTTTGCGATGTCTTCAGCGTACCACCCCAAGACTGAGCGACTGCGCACAGTTTGCAAAGACGACATCAGCCACTGGGATCTCCAATTATTGACGCTTGAGTTCGCTCACAACAATGCTTCACATGCAACCACAGGGAAATCTCATTTCTTCCTGTGTTACGGACAAGAACCACTTACACTACAACAGCCAACCACACCGGCACACGTCGAAGCCGCACATGACTTCGTCACCACCATGCAGCAGTTATGGGAGAAGACTCAGTGACACCTCACCACGATGCAGACCTCCCAGAAGCAGTATGCCGATCGCCAGCAACGTGATCACACCGTCGCAGTCGGAGATCAAGTGCTTCTCGACACGCGCAACTTGAACCTGTCTCACCTACCATCCAAGCTCCGGCCTCGCTTCTGTGGTCCTTTTTACGTTGAGGCATAGGTGACACCAGTAACACTCCGCTTGCGCTTACCTACTACGTGGAAGCTTCACAACGCTTTCCATGTTTAGGGGGCTGCTAGTTGGGCAGCTGGAGGCGCTTCCCTCGTACTGCAGGAGGAGGGGGAGGACTGGGCGGAAGAAGGAGGGGTGGGGGAGGAGGAGGGCAGTGATATGGGGAGAGTGGCGAAGGGAAGATTGGTGAAGGGAAAGGGGGATGGAAAGAGGAGTTTGCGGAATTGTGGAAAGGGAGGAGAGGGAGGGGAGAGGGGAAGGGAGCAGGAGGAGGAGGAGGAAGTGAGAGAGGGCCAAGGACTAGAAAAGGTGGCTCAATTGGGCGGTCTAAATGACAGTGATCGTAGAACCAACACCACTCCATCATCCTCCTCTTCTTCCTCCCCTTCCTCCCCATCCTCTCTCTCCTCATCGCCATCCTACGTGGCAGATATAGGGGAGGATTCCCATTGGTACATCCTCCCCTCACCCTGCATCCGCCAGCCAATCAGAGCGCAGTACGACCCCACCGACCAATCGGAGCTCGCCATGTAAGTGGCCGACGGGCGGCAGCTCGTTGGCAGGTACCTTTGGCCGGATGGCCGGCAGGACGAGGCAGATGAGACGGTTGGGTGGCAGCGGGCGGCAAAGCTGAAAGTTTTCCTGCCACCTGTACCGGAGATGCTACAAGGATGGCTCAGAGGGAGCGGAGGGGAAAAAGGGGAGAGAACAGAGGTGGGAGGAGTAGAAGAGAGTGGAAGGGGCAATTGGGGAGAGAAAGGGAACGAGGGAGTGATTGGGCAAATGGGAGATCGGGATTTGGGAGCTGCAGGAGGCTCCTTATCCACCAGCAACATTGAAAGCGAATCACAATTTGTCTCGTGGCTATCCACCCCTCACCCCACATTCAGCGTCTGGCGAATCAAATCCAAAACCCCCCTCCTCCACCTCACCTCCGCCATCCACTTCCCCCAAGGCTGGTCCCCCATCTCCCCCCTCTCCCCTTCAAAAGACTCCAATCACCTCACCCTCCCCTCATCACTCTCCTCCCTCGAAGTCTCCCTCAAGTCACACAAACAGAAAATATTACAAATTAGAAAGAGAGTGAAGGCTTCGGCGGTGTATAAGCGGCGGCAGCAGTAGGTGACGGAGATGGGGAGGTGTGAGTATGAGGAGGGGAAGGTGGGGAGGAGGGTGGAGGCGCTGAGGAGGCGGATTGTGGGGTGGCAGGAGTTTATTCAGGTGGTTCAGATGCTGGCTCAGGCGGATGCGCTGGACCCGCAGAGCAGCACGCTCACGCCGCTCGGGGAGATTGCCGCCAAGGTGAGCTGCGACATGGCCTGTCCAGGTGGGTTAGGTGTTTGTTTAGGTGCTGTGTGGAAAAGCAGGTCAAAATCTCTCTTATGAAGATACAAGTGAGGTTGTAGCAGCGTTCTTTCCACCTACCGGGATTTGGGTAATATGCAATCAGCTGAGTTTTTGCCTAAGTAACCACCTGTTTTGCAGGTGCTGGTTCAGCTGGATTCTTACAGTTGTGAGGGGTAGAGGTGCGGGGTGGCATAGCGGTGCTCTTTCATAAATCACTCCCTCATGCAGCTCTCCCTTTTTTTCGCCTGACTCCGTGTTGTGAACTGCCTCAGAATCTCCCTCTCCTTGCCTATTATCTGCTCCACCCTCCCTCCCCTGCACGCAGGTACGAGGGGTGAATGAGTTGTGGATCGCGGTGGCACTCTCGCACCCCTCCCCCCCACCCATGTCGTGAGCTCCCTCTGAACGTCCCTCCCCTCACCAAAACTCTTCTCACCCCTTCGTCTCTCTATTCACGCAGGTGCGAAGAGGAAACGAGCTGTGGAACGCGGTGGCGCTCTCGCACCCCTCCCTCCCGCGCCTCTCTCCACCAGCCATAGCGGGGTGCTGCGCTGCTCTGGTGTCTGAAGGCATGCGCATGCGCACAGGCGATGGCATGTGAGTCATTGCGGTGGGTTCTGAAGGCACGCACATGCGTACGAGAGACGGCAGCAGGTGAGGGGTGTAAATGCAGAGGTGAGAAATGTCAGGTGTCAACCATAAACCCTCCCTCATTCTCCCGTTTTGCCCATTCCCTTTTGTTGCACCCTAACACCCACCCTACCAGTTCGCCCTCCTTCCCCTAGCAGGTGCGGGAGTGGGTGTGTGAGGCATGGTCTGAGACGTCTCACAACTTGTCCTCCACATGTGCCCTCTCCCTTATGCCCTAGCCTTTCATCTCATCCTTGCTCTCAACTCCTCCTCCCCCCACCCTGCCAGTTCGCCCTCCTTCCCTTATGAGCCTTCCTGGGATGTGCAGTAGTGGGTGTATGTGCGGGTTTGTTTCGAGTCGATCCAGAACTTGCTTTTCGCATCTGCCCTATCCCTTATCCCGTGCCCTTTGGTCTCACTTACCCCGTCCCCCCACCCTCGCCCTGCCAGTTCGCCCTCCTTCCCGTACGAGCCTTCCTGGGAGGTGCAAGAGTGGGTGTACGAAGCTGAAGAGCGTCGCGATTGGCTGATGCAGCTCCAGCTGGCTGCCAACGTGGCAATCCTTGCTGACCTGGACGCGCAATTCGCTGGAGTGGTGGAGGCGTGGGCGCAGGATGTGACGTGGCGCCAGCTCATCGCTGACTGTGCAGGGTTGGACGAGGGGGACATTGCGCGACTGCTAAGGCGCACCATTGATATACTTTCTCAGGTTTGTTGTGCCACTTCATTGCTCCAGCCACCTCAGATATCACCTCTCTCTATCACAAGCATCATCGCCCCATGTAAAGCATTATCTATCTGTTTCCGGAATGCCTTGTTACGTGCCCTACCTCTCTCACTCTCCTCCATGTCCCCACTCTCCCTTTCTCCCACCCTCGCTCGCTCCTCTTATTGCCTCTCACGTTATCCCTGCCTCTGCCTTTTCCACCTCTCTCCTCCTCTCCCCTCAAACTCTCCGTGTGCGGATCCCGTATCTTCCAGGCATCGATCCCTCATTGGCCAAGGCGGCAAAGCAGTCAGCTTATGTCATGGAGAGGCCACCTATCTTCGAGCTCATTGGCTGAGCATCATCTTGTAACTGCAGCACAGTTCTAAGAGATTCGGCAGCTCAATTCTAGGTTCCAAGTGGCATAGGTCAGTTAGTCTGTCTTTGTGCAGTAGTGTACATTTTACGAGAGGTGAATGCTTTCGTTTAATGTGCTGTGCTGATGATAGAATCAATGAATCGATTAATGTTCACTGATTAAGAACCTCGCAGCTGAAAGGGCAGTAATTGGTGAATGGACCCACTTTGGTGTGTTGGTGTGCATATGCTACCTGCAAAATCTTACAATCTCTGAACGACTGTAACATAAAGTACAACTGAACGACCTCTGATTAGCTCGCAACCAGATCGTGAGGTAACCTGCCCTAATACTGCTGCTTCGCAATGCACCCCCTTGCTCCTTCCCAGCCCTGCCCGTCGCAGAGCTCCGCAACGAAGTGGGCACGGCATTTCACGGAACACCACACTGGGCAAAGGCCATCTATTTCCCAATTTTCCACGCGTTTTTGCTAAGTTGCAAGCGGCTGGCGAAGCACCACCTCGATTCGCAGGGTACCATGCGAATTCGCGAAACAATATCCGGAATCGCGAAACACCGCTCATTCGCGAAATAAACACACGAATTCCCGAAGTTCCACGCGGATTCGCAAACCTGCTCGGTCCGAGCTAACCAGACCTTTCTTGCTGCATCTCGACAGTCTGAGGTGGTTCTAGAACCACCGTCATCATTCATGCCACTTCTATAAATACAATTGGCGAGTGACGGAGACATGATTAAAAAACCTACAACACATTCAACTACTTTCATACCAGCTTAAAGCTTTAGACGAACTCAAAGCTTTAGACGAACTCTTTTTTTCAAAATCGTACCAACTTCGCCAGCACCTCATTGGATAGACGGTCTTTAGAGAATGGCATTCGGTATGTCAGATCTACTTTTTGAGCGACAGCAACATCACCTTCTCGCATCGTCTTACCTGACCCATTGTCATTCCCAACCGTCACCTTGGAACTTTGCCTCCTCTTCGTCTCCGCTTTTTGGCGATCCGTTCCTATTCGACAATGGTTTTGACTCATCAGCTGGGAATATGGCGTAGAGATGACGCAATGACACACGGAAACATGAGATTGCGCGGAACCAGCAAGCGCACAAGCTTGACGCGCGAAGGCATGCAACGTACGCGCGAGGGGCGCAGCACGACGTGAATGAGACAAAGATTCGACAATCACAGCACCAGGAGCAAGCAGCTGCCCATCAAATACCCGTCCAGCATCCAGCAAACAATAGTGGCAGGCGCCCCGAGACGCCGGCAGCGTCGCCAATGGTGTCAGAATGTCATTGTTCTCTAGCCTGCAGTGGGGTACTCTATAGCGAGTACAACCCCTTAGGGTTTCCTATATGTATCCTGCTGCTTTCTAGTGAACCCCCTCTTTTTTTCTTCTAAACTTTCACATGCTATCAGAGCAGGTCGATCCCCTTGGATCGATCCTGTGGGTGGGCTTACAACCTCCTTGCTTCCGCTGCAACTGCTACCACTACTCTCGGTGCCGCACGCCCCGTGGCGTGTGGCAGTTTTTTCTGCCCGCCGTGCGCCTCGAGGCGCGCGGTGGTTCGCTGCCCGCTGTGCGCCCCGAGGCGCGCGGCGGGCTTCTGCCCCATCATTCGACGCGTCGCCCTCGGGAGGCGCCGCGACGGGCGACAGGGACCCGCGCGTCGCCCCCCGTCGCCCGTCGTGGCTTGCGCGCGGCCCGTACAGGCAGCGCGCGGCCCGTACGGGCTGCGCCAGGCCCGCGCGCGGCCCGTACGGGCTGCGCCAGACCCGCGCGCGGCCCGTACGGGCTGCGCCAGGCCCACGCGCGGCCCGTACGGGAGGCGCCAGGCCCGCGCGCGGCTCGGGCCGCCTGCGCGCGGCTCAGGCGACTGTACCAGGCTCGTGGTGGGCCCGTTCCTTGCAGCCCCTCCCCTCCCCGTTGTCCCCCAGTGCTTCTACTAGCGCCCCACCCCTCCTACTCCCCATTCTCCTAACTTAGGGTTTGGGGGTGAGGGGTATGGGGGTGAACCCACTGTGTGCCGTTCCTTGCTTCTCCACCTCCTCCGTCTCCTTGTGCTGCAGCTGCCGCTGGGGGGGGTGGACTTGTTAGAGCCGGTGGAGTGGTACTAAGGGGGGGTGAAGGGGGAGTGGAGCTAGGGTTTGAGCAGTGGGCGTGTGTCAAGAGTGTGGGGAAGTTGGGGGAGGTTGAGTGGATGCAGCAGTGGCAGGGGAGGAGTAGCGAGCAACTACAGCGTTGTACAAGGTCTGAGCACTCTTGTACTGACTAAAGTGCGCACGCTCAGAGGTAGGGAGGTGGCGACGCACAGCAAGACGTGCAGCAGCATCGCGCGTGGCCCACTGTGAGCGAACAATGGGGTCAGCATCAGCAGCAGGAGCAGGAGAGGCACCAAAGGTGAGGTCAAAGAGGGAGAGTCCGTCTGCCCTATCGCACTGGAGGAAAAGCTGTAGGTCGTCTACCCAGACGTCAAAGTCAATGGCCCGACCCTCAGCGTCAAAATCTAGGACACTAGGGGTAGCCATGACAGCAGCAGACTAGCAGCGCGACCAGTAGGGTAAGGGCAGTGCAGGGACAGAGGCGCCGCACTTACCAGACACGGCTGCTCGGGCGGCTCGGAAGTGTGGGCGACTCAGCTGTAGGGCGGCTCGGCGGCTCGGCTGCTCGGCGGCTCGGCGGCTCAGCTGCTGGGCGGCTCGGCTGCTGGGCGGCTCGGCGGCTGGGCGGCTCGGTGGCTCGGCTGTTGGGCGGCTCGGCGGCTTGGCGGCTCGGCGGCCCGGCTGCGGCGGCTCCTGCCTCCGTGACGACGGCCCGAGTGGAGGTGGGGCGGCCGTGGGATAGGAGGAGGAGGCGCCGGGACCGTATAGGGTGGCGCACGGTGGGCTGAGCCGAAGGGCGGCGACGACGGGCCGTGAGAGGACGGCGCCGAGCTGTTAGGGCGGCACAAAGGGCCGGGAAGGGCGGCGCCGAGCTGCAGAGGGCGGCGACGGGCCGGAAAGGGCAGCAACGGGCCGCGTAAGGGTAGCAACGGGCCGAGTAGGGCGGCGACGGGCCGCTTAGGGCGGCGACGGGCCGCGTAAGGGCGGCGACGGGCCGAAGAAGGGCGGCGCCGGGCCGCTTAGGGTGGCGACGGGCCGTGGAAGGGCGGCGACGGGCCGCTTAGGGCGGCGACGGGCCGCGTAAGGGCGGCTACGGGCCGCGTAAGGGCGGCTACGGGCCGAGTAAAGGGCGGCTACGGGCCGCGTAGGGCGGCGACGGGCCGAGTAAGGGCGGCTTGAGGGAGGCCGCTAGAGGCGACGCGACGGGGCCGAGGAAGGCCTAGGAAGGGCGCGACGGTAGAGAGGGCACAGGAGGCGCGACTCGGGCCTAAGCGGAGCGCGCTCCAGGCAGGAAAAAAAAATCTCGACTTGGTGGGCCCTAGGATCAGTTCCCACGAGGGAACCTGCTCGATACCATGAGAAGAAACGAGAATGAATGAACTATGAATGAAGTGAGTACAAGTACTAACCCTAATTGGGTTGTACTCCCTATGGGATACCCCACTACAGCCTACACAAAAGCATATGCTATAATGTTCTGACACAATTCTTGCTGCTAAAATCGCTCGCGTATCGTCATTATCGGCTGACGATGCTGCTCGGAAGTTGCAAGCAATATGACGGGGCTATTCGGTGTGCCAAGGCAAGCCTCTCGAACTGGCTCGGCCCATAGGTGACGTTCGGAAACTGGTTCACGAGATGGACGTGCAGCTTCGAGATAACAAATTCGTGGCTAAGATGGTTTCTGACCCTTTGGAAAAGCTTCGGGTGAGCGAGACGACCATGAGCTGGCTGCTTCGGTTGGACGAGGTGCAGTCCCCGAACCAGGACGTTCGGAACTTGCGTCGGGACATGGCCAGGAAGCGTACGAAGTTGCTAGACAGGGTCAACATTCTCACAAGTACTCAACCACAGGAGGCTGAGGCTCCCCTTGAAGTTCCTGTTGACACGGGTGTTACCACAATGGGTGATGCAGGAATGGATGTAGACCCACCGTGTGAGGATTCCTGCCATTGTGGCAGTCAATGCAGCGACAAGAGATGTGTCAGCTGCGAGAGCTCTGATGTTCCCAGAAGCACGAATCAGGTGGGGAGAGTGGCTAAGAGGCAAAAGCAAAGGCACTGGAGGGACGCCTTGTGGCAGTGGAAGGAGAGAATGGCTGGGAAGCGAGGCGGTGCGTGCTAGTAGCCTAGAACTGTAAATATTTGTATATCACAAAACCCCTGGTTGCGCAAAGCACATGCGGGGAGAATTAGGAGATGTACATAGTACTGTAATTATCATATATATACATATATATACATATGTTCAGATGTTTTTGCGTGTCTCGATTACAACTGAATACTCGGATCATAGTGATTTCTATGTTTGAAACTACAAGAACATTGCTGCTGTGATTTCTATGTTTGAAACTGCAAGAACACTGCTGCTTCTACGACTGCGATTCACATAACCATGGTCTTTTAGTGAGTTTCTTTTCCCCAACTTGGCCACCGACCAGAAAAGCAGTGTTGACATTCTGACGGAACCAAGTCGTGTCTCACTCTTTCATACAACCATAGCCCATTCGTTGATGGACACATTCATTAATTTGTGTCGCCCGCGATACGTGTGTTTCTTCGGCGCTGTTCTGCTAGAGTTCTCGTCGCTGCAACGTTGGGGGGGGGGTTGATAAACTTCGCAATAACTTCATGTCAAAATATGTTTACATATTTTATATAATCGTTTGCAGTTGTAATGTAGATATTGCATCATGTTTGGTGGTGCACCTCCTTGTGTTGCTGTTTACCTATTTGTACTTGCTATTCTCATTAGTGAAGCCCTCTTTTTGGCTTGCATTTTCCTCTCGCTACTTTCCTAAGCCTAAATCCTAGTGTTCACTTAATCTACTATTATAACATGGTATTAAAGAGCTACATCGTCCTAAGACCCGATTTTTCCCCCATGGGCCCACCACGTATCCCCCCACTCATGGCGCTCGTCACGCCCCCCGTCGCGACCGTAGTTACGATGGCTGCAACGGTCGCGACCGTCGAAACGGTCTCGTCCGTCCCGTCTGTCCCGTCCTTGGCGCCCTCCCCGTCATGCCCGTTGTGCCCTGCTCGTCGCGCGCGTCGCCTGCCCTGCCCCGTTCTATCACGAACACAGCAGCAGCCGCGCGGAGCTGCGTACGGGCGCGCATTGCTTCGCGCAGCCGCGTACGACCGTGCGCACCCGCGCACGGCCGTGTGCGCCAGCACCAGCGCCCGTCGCCAGCACCTGCGTGAGCAGCAGCTAATGCCGCCCCCCCCCTTCCCTTCCGCAGCTTCCGCCGTGGGGGGAGGGAGATGTGGGGGTGGCGGGTGTGAGTTGCCTGCAGCCCGTCCTTCCCCTCCCTTCAGCGGGGTCCGCCGTGAGGGGGAGGGAGAGGTTGCGCCGGGAGGGTGAAGGGAAACGGGGGGAGTGTGACAGGGTGGCGAGAGAGATTCTGCAAAGCCAGCAGCCGCCCCTCCTCTCTCTCTCACTGCCGCTCGTGCTGCTGTGGGGGGGAGGGTAAGAGAGGGTGGCGGGAAAACAGACAAGCATCTGCAGCTGCCACCCGCTGCTACCGTGGCACCTCCTGTTGCCGCCCCTGCCCCACCTGTCCTTATTTCTCCTGTCTGCTGCTGGGGCCTGCAGGTGCTACCGTCGAGCCGCTGCTGTCCTGCTGCATGTTGCAGCCACAGAGCCTGCTCCTCAGGCGACCTGCCGCCCCTACACCTGCTACTGCTTCTGCCTTGGCTGAGGGCATGCTAGTGCTGTATTTGCCACTCCTGCACCAGCCACTACTGCTCTTGCTTGCTTCTGCTTCTTCCACTGCACTCTTGGTGCACCCCGTCAGGGGGCGTTTTACACTTACTCCTGCAATCAATTATGGGGGCGTGTCAAAATATGTTTACATATTTTATATAATCGTTTGCAGTTGGAGTGTAGATATTGCATCATGTTTGGTGGTGCACCTCCTTGTGTTGCTGTTTACCTATTTGTACTTGCTATTCTCATTAGTGAAGCCCTCTTTTTGGCTTGCATTTTCCTCTCACTACTTTCCTAAGCCTAAACCCTAGTGTTCACTTAATCTACTATTATAACACTTCAGGTGCCCTTTTGGTTGACTTGGCAACACATGAAGGTCCAGTTTTAACCGAGGTAAACTTCTCGTTTGAACTGTCAGAATGTTATCTTATGTTCTAGCCTGTAGTGGGGTGCTCTATAGCGAGTACAACCCTTCTAGGGTATGCTATTTGTATCCTCATTCCTGCTAGTTCAACCCTCTTTCTTTCTTCTAATTTTGACATGCTATCAGAGCAGGTCGATCCCCTTGGATCGATCCTGTGGGTGGGTTACCACCACCTCGTTGCTTCCGCTGCAACTGCCACTGCTACTCTCTGTGCCGCACGCCCCGTGGCGTGCGGCAGTTTTTCTTCCCGCCGTGCGCCCCGAGGCGCGCGGCGGTTTTCTGCCCGCCGTGCGCCCCGAGGCGCGTGGCGGTTCTCTGCCCGCTGTGCGCCCCGAGGCGCGCGGCGGGCTTCTGCCTCGTCGCTCGGCGCGTCGCCCTCGGGAGGCGCTGCGACGGGCGATGGGGACCCGCGCGCTGGCCCGTCGACGTCCGTGCGCCGCTGCCCCGGCTCGTCGACGCCCGTGCGCCGCTGCCCCGGCCTGTCACCGCCCGTGCGCCGCCCGTCCCAGCCTTGAGCAGCTGCTCCGGCCCGTCGCCGCCCGTGCGCCGCTGTCCCGGCCCCACACCGCCCGTGCGCCGCCAGTCCCGGCCCCGGCCCCGCCTGCGCCCCCCCCACCCCCCCTTTTCCCGTCGCCCGTCGCGGCTCCCTCGGGGCCTGGGGGAGGGGGGCGAGCGCCGCCCCCCCTTCTGCTGCCTGTCTTGGCGCCCTGGGCGGCTGCGCGCCGGTTCCCCCCCCCCCCCCCCCCCCCCCTCTCCCTCCCCCGTAACCTCCCTACCCGCCATCCCGCCCTGCCTGAGTTAGGGTTTGGGGAGTGGCGAGTAGGGGGTGGCGAGTATGGGGGTGGCGGGTGTGTGGTCTCCCCTGCTCCTCCTCCTCCTCTGTCTCCCACTGCTGCAGCTGCCGCTGAGGGGGGTGGGTGTGTGGGAGTCGCTGGAGTCGTGCTAGGGGGTGGGGTGTGAGTGACCCTAGGGGTGCAGTAGGGGGTGTGTGCAAGGGGGGGTGAGACTGTTTGGGGAGCTGAATGAAGGATGCTGCTGTGTCGCTAGCAGCACCTGTAGTCCGGGGGCTTCGTCCGGTAGCTCAGTCGTAGCCAGCTGTGCCAGCCGCCCGTGGGTCCGTTGCTCGTCTGCCGCTACTTTAGCCGCGGGGCCAGTTACCCCTGTAGTCCGGGGGCTTCGTCCGGTAGTCGCTGTGCCAGTCTGCCTCCTGTTGCCCGTGTGTCGGCAGCTTCATCCGTCGCCTCCTATCTCCTTTCCTCTCACTCTCGCCTCCTCCTCCTCACTTGCCCTCTGCGATAGCCTCTAGCTTTGCTCATAATTCTTAACTTTAAACTATTGCTTCTTGAACTTGTGCTCAGAATGTGTGGTGACATTGTGATCCACCCTGAGCTTGTACTGCTTTGCCTGCTCTGCTGATTACACCCCACTTTGGCTATGGGGGTGTGTCAGAATGTTATCTTATGTTCTAGCCTGTAGTGGGGTGCTCTATAGCGAGTATAACCCTTCTAGGGTTTGCTATTTGTATCCTCATTCCTGCTAGTTCAACCCTCTTTCTTTCTTCTAATTTTGACATGAACATCTTAGCCAAACTCGGGTCTGCCCTTTTTGACACGGTCTGGCGAAAAAATAGCGAACGAACTGGGTGTTGACGCATACAGACAAGAAATTAGCAAAAAAAAAATCAGCAGCCCCAGCATCAGTGGTGCGGAGGTGATTCCACCTCGAGAGGTTGCACAAGTGGTGCGAACCATTCTCCTGGAGTGGAAATGGCTTGGAACAAACGGGCGGTTATGGTACAGTGTCACAAAAGTGCTGTTCTCCAAGTTTTCTCGGTTTTCTTGATGGGCCCAGCTTCGGACAATGCCAAACTTGAACCGACGCACCACTGCTGCGGATGGAAAAATACGCGAAGGCCATTTTTGGCCAAAAGAACAGCGCCTTTACATAGGGTAGGATAGGTCGGTGATTCCAGTATGTACTTTACCCAACACACTCCCCTAAAGAATGCTCATAGACACTTAGCTGGATGCACTAGAAGAGCGCATCTTCTCGGGAAAAGATCATGCACGGGCGGAACATGAGAAGAAACAAGAATGATTGAACTATGAAACAGTTGGGTACATGTACTAACCCTAATTGGGTTGTACCCCTTATGGGCTACCCCACTACAGCCTACACAAATGTATAAGCTATAATGTTCTGACACACCCCCATAGGCAAAGTGGGGGAGAACAAGGGGTCACAAGACCAGTCAAGCAAAGCAAAGCAAAGCAAGCTCAGGGTGGATCACAAAATCACCACACATTCCGAGCACAAGTTCAAGGCCACATAGCCAGTTCACATGCAGAAGCATAGACAAGCAAGAGCAGGTGTATATATATGTAACAGTACATGCAAGGTCAAGAGGTGAGCAAGTGAGGCAAGGCAGGCACAAGACCCAGTTGAGTACAGAAGCGCTGATGATCACAAGGCGCAAGTGCCTTGGTGAAGATATCAGCAGTGTTGGCCTCAGAGGCCACGTACGCAAGACGCAGCTGACCACGCTGCTTAGCTAACGAGCAAGGAAGTAGAGAAGAGCAATGTGCTTCGTTCTGTGCTCCAGACTCTGCTCCCGACACAAGGCCAGCATGGCCTTGCTGAAGAACCTCCTGCACCATGTGTGACTGAGTCAGGGTAATGGTGCGGCGTGCTCTGTCCCGGGTGATCTGCAAGCCAAGGTAGCTGCGCAGTTCACCCAGGTCTGTGCACGTGTGTCTCTTCTGCAGCTCGGACTTCACGTGGGCAAGTCTAGCAGTGTCAGCTGTGGCAAAGACCAAGTCGTCGACGTACACGAGGATGTAGAACGGTGGCAAAGAAGTGTCGGTGCGCAGAAACAGCGACGGGTCGGCAGTGGAGGGAGCAAACCCAAAAGCCGCAAGCGTAGTCCTCAGTGTGTCGTGCCACTCACGTGGTGCCTGGCGGAGACCGTAGACTGGTCCCCGGAGGCTCCACTGGGTGCCAGGAGGAAAAGTCCCAGTGAAGCCAAGTGGGCGGCGCAGCCAGGTCTCCTCGTGCAGGCTGCCCTGCAAGAAATCAGTGCTGAAGTCAAGAGAGTGAAGATTGTAGTCGCGCTGAGCGGCTATGTGCAGCAGCACCCAAAGAGTGGTCATCTTCAGGGTGGGAGAGAAGGTCTGAAAATAGTCAACTCCCTGCCGCTGACTGAAGCCACGAGCCACGTAACGCGCCTTGAAGACAGGCGGAGAACCCGGCGGCCGCTTCACCCTATAAATCCACATGCCACTGACGATGTTCGCCCCAGGCGGGGGAACCTCGTCAACGTAGGTGCCTGTGGACTTCAAGGAAGCCATCTTTACGTCCATAGCTGCCTGCCACTTTGAGGAGTAGGGACCCTCGATCGCCTCCGCGTAAGAGCGCGGAGTCGGGATGTCAACTGCATCCGGGTCTCTCTCAGGGGTAAGCAGTACGGACACGAGATGAGGTGAAGCAGCAGCCAGACACTGGAACTCCTCCTTCCTGTCCTCAAGGACGTCCGTGCCAAGGGCGCACTCACCCCCGACGGACGGAGGACAGACAGACTCAGACTCAACGACAAGACTAGCAGCGTAGTCTAGACGACAGCGAGCAGCAAAGTCGACGAGCTCAGCAACTAGGGCAGACGCAGCAGTGGACTCAAAGGAAGGGTCAGTGACAACAGTAGCAAGGAGACGCGTGACAGTAGGACTGGCAGCACGAAGAGAGTCCGACTCCGGGTCGGCAAGAGCAGGAAGAGAGGACTCAGGAGGAGAAGGCAAAGGGGCACGCAGAGGAGCAGTGGACGGACGCAGAGACATCCGGTGCGTGCCAGGGACAGGAGGAGGATGCGGACGTAAACTACGACCACTAGTGCAAGCAGGACGGACTGGCGACGCAGGGCGAGACGCCGGCTCACGACGCTCAGCAAGACCTCCAGTAGGACCAGCGTAGGTAGAAGGAGCAGGCAGTGGGGAGGTCGACTGTAACTGTAACTGTGACGGGACAGGCTGTGGACACTCTAAGGGAGGAGGAGGACCAGTAGAAGGCGGGAGACCAAGAACCTGCTGAAGGAGCGGAACGAAGTACGGCCGAGGCCGCGCGGCGACTCTAGACACAGCAGGGACAGCACCAGCACCCCCAGCGGCAGCAACAGCGTCCGCAGCACCTCCACCTCCAGTACCTCCAGCAGCACCAGTAGCACTTCCAGCAGGACCGCCTCCCGGACCGACAGCAGTAGCCTCAGTGCCAACACCCTCAGCAGCTCCAGCTCCAGTCGTACCCGCAGGCCCAGCAGCTCCAGTACTCCCAGTACGAGCACCTCCGGTACCTGCGGCACCAGCACCCTCAGCAGCTGAAGAACCTCCAGCTCCAGCAGCACGCCTCCAGCGCCGGGCAAACAACTCGCGCAGCTACTGTGGAGAAAGTGGCTCCCGCCGAGACGAAGCACCCAGAGAACCTTTAGGCCCAGCACCACCAGAGGCGACACGAGCAGGCCTTGCTCCCTCAGGCTCCGCACCCCCAGGCTCAGCATCTCCAGGCGTAGCACCCCCAGGCTCAGTACCCCCAGGCGTAGCACCCCCAGGCTCAGCACCCCCACGCTCAGCACCCCCAGTCTCAGCACCCCAAGGCTCAGCACCCCCAGTAGTAGCACCCGCAGGCTCAGCACCCCCAGGCGTAGCACCCACACGCTCAGCACCCTCAGAGTCAGCACCCCCAGGCTCAGCACCCTCAGCAGCACCAGAGTCACCAGTAACCTTTGTTAGAGACTAAGGACGGAGTCTATGAAGATTAGGTACTCAAATTTCTGGACAGAAGCGTCGACTTCACAAGAAACGTTGTCGACAAAAAGTGCACTGTTAGAATCTCACGAAATTCGACTATGTTGTAGCCCTAGACCTTGGCTACAGTTCCCAATTTAAATCGTATCAAAATATGAAGAATATCTCGAGTTATGCATTTTGGCGCACTAGGGGGTATGCTGCCACAGAAATTTAACTCAATCACAATTAACTCACAATTCCCACAAAAGAACATTAGAGTAGCACTAAACCTGGTAGGAGGGGAAAAGGAGGACGAGAGGGAAGGTCCCAAGAGAGAGTCCCCAACCAAGGAAACCCCATGCCACACAATTTCCTTCCCCATAGGCAACAAACTTTGACCTTTGTCACTTTCCAACCCATGCCATCCACCTCACCACAACTTGGCCACACTTACCAACCGGGTTTGGCTTCACCCAACCTCTTGGCAGCATCTACAGTGATGGGTTCGAATTTCCCAACCCCCACAAGTCTGTACCCCATATTGAATCAATGCCACAACTTCCCAAAGTAGCTGCAACCAAAATGTATAAGCATACGAACTCCAATGCTCGTAACTTTCTTGGTTGTGCTCCGATCGCGACGATTTTTGGTTTGTCGGAAAGCTCTTGAGTAGAGGAATCACTTCAGATATCTGCTCAAGCCAAATAGTATACACACACATACACACACACACACACACACACACACACACACACACACACACACACACACACACACACACACACACATACACACACACACACACACACACACAGAAAATCCAAACCACACAAGACACAAATTTCTTGCACACGCTCACACCACGCATGCAACGCACAAACACATGATGGGAGGCAGACAGACGTGAATGCATATGGTTGCATCACACAACAACCTTGACAGGCTGGACTGCGTCTACTTGGGACACACCTGAAGGGGCAGAACCCTGAGGGGGGAGGGGGTCTACCGGGAGGGGACCTCGGACAAGGAAGAGCGGTGGCGGGGGGAGGGACGGAGTGCGGTAGGGGAAGAGACGGTAGTAGGGGACCGACTCGTCAAACGTGACGTCCTGGGAGGATAGGACACGGCGAGAGGTGGGGTGGTAGAACTGCCATTTTGGCGCGTCTGGGGGGAAGCCAAGGAAGACGCAAGGAGCAGCACGAGGGGACAGCTTGTCCGCAGACAAGTCGCGGACAAACGCCCGAGATCCCCAGACACGGAACGCAGATGCATCGCCAACCTTCCCCGTCCACAGCAAAGCTGGGGAGGTCTCCGGCATGGAGACCCTGGGCTGAAGGTTGATCTGATGCGCCGCGTGCCGAACCGCAAACGGTGACAGAAAATGGGGGGCAGCCGCATGCATCATGGACGTACGAGTGACGTCCATGACCATGCCAATGCGGCGCTCAGCAATCCCATTTTGCTGTGGAGAGTCCGGAAGCGTGAAGGTCTGACGGATGCCTCGTGCACGACAGTAGGCTCGCAGAAGGCCAAAGGAGAACTCTCCGCCTCTGTCAGAGTGCAGACGCAGAACAGGAAAGTTCGAGCCGAAGCTCTGCCTGAGCTGGAGACGAGCTGGGCGGATCCAGTCGATCAACAACTCAGTGACATCACCCTTGCTGCGCAAGGGGAAGACTGTGGTGTAACGCGACTAGTCGTCAACCACCAGCAGGAAGTAGCGCTCGTGAATCTGTCCACTGACGTAGGCCGGTCCCCACACATCCATGTGAAGCGTCTGCAGTGGGGCCTCTATCGGAGGAAACTGGGAGGAGTGAGGGGCAGCCCGCTGCCACCCCTCGACACAGGGGACGCAGGTAGGGCGAGGCCCCAGAGGAAGGGGAGGGAGGGACTGGGGAAGACCAGAAACAAGGAGACGGGAGGCCATGCCTCTAAGACGAAGCAGGGAGGGGTGACCAAGGCTGTGGTGCCAGAGGAGAGTCTCGTGAGACAGGAGGCGACACGAGCAGGAGGTAGACTCAGGACCAGACCTAGACGCTGCAGCAAACACCTGACCCGACGCAGCTACCTGACCAGACGCAGGGACAGGAGGAGACGCAGTGGTCAGTCTGTACAGGCTCGACCCCGGCCGACGTGTAAACGGGGCCAAGTGTTGGCCCGTCCGAGCGTCCGTGCAGTGGATCACCCGCTGGCTCGCAGGAGTGAACTGGTGAACTCCCCCATCCTGTAGGTCAGCACCACTCACCAAGTTCATAGAGAACGAGGGGAGGTAAAGACCAGATAGAGTGCCTGAGGGAGCCGCCGGACACGGGAGGACAGTGGAGAAGTGAGCAAGGACAGGACCCCCAGAAGGGTCTGCCAGAGAGACTGCAACTGGCCGAACAAGCGGCGTGAGTGTGCTGCGGTCTCGAAAGAAGGAGCGAGAAGCCCCCGAGTCAAGGGTGAAGGTGAGGGAGGCTGAAGCCGACGCAGTACCTGAGAGAGCAGACTCACCAGCACCTGAGGAAGCAGACGCACTAGCACCTAGAGCAGCAGCCTCACTAGCACCTAGAGCAGCAGCCTCACCAGTACCTAGAGCAGCAGTCTCAATGCCCGGGTCGGGCGGAAAACACCGGTAACAGTCACCCTCATCACTAATAGTCATAGCATACATGGCAGCAAGAATAGCATCAAAGTCAAGGTCAAAGACAGCTACTCCCGCTCGAGACAGCTCACCCCAGCGGGGGATCTCAGTGGCTTCCGGGAACTGGTGACGCCAAGCGTCCGTCAGGCGGCCAAAGCAGCGCTGGGTGGAGTGCGCATCCCCGCACTGCTCACCCGCGCGGTCGCCGGTGCGTAGGACGTAGGTGCACGGACCAGCCCCTCCACCCCGCTGGCGTGCAGCGTACCACTCACGGAGCTGCTGAGGGGGGGCGGTGTCACGACAGCGCTGCTGTTGCTACTGGCGGTGACCACCACCGGAGCCAACCCTCTGCGCAGCGCCACCCTGACCAGCTCCACCTCCTCCGCCACCGCCTCCTCCACCACCGCCACCTCCGCTACCTCCGCTCCCACCGCCACCGCCGCCGCCTCCTCCGCCTTCACTGCCGCCACCTCCACCTCCATCTCTGCCGCCACCCCCACCCACTCCGCCGCCTCCACCGCCGCCTCCACCACCCCCGCTAGCTCCTCCAGCGCCCTTGCCCCCCTTGCCCTTGCCAGGGCGACGCTTCCTGCTAGGGGTAGACGCCGCACCGACCGACTCCAGACCAACGAGGTCGGCCGCAGCAGCAGAGGCAATAGAGGGCAAGAGGGGGGAGGGGGAACACCCCTCAAAGATGGGGGTGCGAGGGTCACCACGAGAGGCTCCTACAGCGACTATGCTCTTCTCTCCCGCTAGGAGGGCCTTCTCAAGGAGGTCAACGGTGAGAGTGGTGGGGCAAACTGAGAGGAAGTGGTCCCTGACTACGCTAAGGGAGTCAGGGAGCTGGGTGACTATGTAGTAGAGGGTGATGTACATGGGGGGGTGGGTTCTTGGCGCAGAACTCAGCAGGAATCGCAGCGCGGTAGCGAGTGTCACTAGTGCGGAGGTGCGTAATGAGGTCTGCGACTGTGGGAAAGGCAGCAAGGTCAGGGAAGAGGTACGGTAGCATGAGGCGGCTCAGTGCAGCAGTGGCAGGGGAGGAGTAGCGTGCAACCACAGCGTCGTACAAGGTCTTAGCACTCTTGTACTGGCTAAAGTGTGCACGCTCAGTGGTCGGTAAGTGGCGACGCACAGCAAGGCGAGCAGCAGCATCGCGTGTGGCCCACTGTGAGCGAACAGTGGCGTCGGCATCAGCAGCAGGGGCAGGAGAGGCACCAGAAGTGAGGTCAAAGAGGGAGAGGCTGTCTGCCCTATCGCACTGGAGAAACAGCTGGAGGTCTTCAACCCAGACCTCAAAGTCAATGGCACGGCTCTCAGCATCAAAAGTAAGGACACTAGGGGTAGCCATGACTGCAGTGGCCTAGTAGGGAGTGAGCTCACCAGTCCAAGGAAGGAGGGCCGGGGCGCACCGGTAGGAACAGTAGCGGCTCGACAGTAGGGCGGCTCGGCGGCTCGGCAGCTCGGCGGCTCGGCTGCTAGGCGGCTCGGCTGCTCGGCTTCTCGGCGGCATGGCGGCTGGGCGGCTCGGCTGCTGGGCGGGTTGGCTGCTAGGCGGTTCGGTTGCCGGGCGGCTCGGTTCCTGGGCTGCTCAGCCGTTCGGCAGGTGGGCGGTTCGGGGCCGTAGGCGGCGGCTGCGTGGCCACAGGTGGTGGCGGCGGGGCCGCTGCTGGCGGTGACGGGGCCGCCCGGGGCGGCGACGGGGCCATAAGGGGCCTGGACGGGGCCGCGGAGGGGCCGTAGCGGGGCCGCGGAGGGGCCTTAAGGTGCCTGGACGGGGCCGTAGCAGGGCCATAGCGGGGCCGTAGCAGCGGGGCCGTAAGGGGCCTGGACGGGGCCGCGGAGGGGCCTTAAGGGGCCTGGACGGGGCCGTAGCGGGGCTGTAGCGGGGCCGTAGCGGGGCCGTAAGGGGCCTAGACGGGGCCGTAGCAGGGCCGTAAGGGGCCTAGACGGGGCCGCGAGAGGGTCGTAAGGGCGACGCGAGGGGCCTTAAGGAGCCGTAGGGGGCGACGCGAGGGGCCTTAAGGGGCCGTAGGGGGCGACGCGAGGGGCCGTAGAGGGCGGCGCGAGGGGCCGTAAGAGGTGGCGCGAGGGGCCGTAATGGCGGTCAACGGGGCCGTGAGAGGGGCCACTAAGGGCGGCTCGAAGGTAGGGAGGGCACACAGAGCGCGACTCGGTCTAGAGTGAAGCGCGCTCTGGGCAGGGGAAAAGAAAAATTATCGTGGTGGGCCCTAGGTAGCGTTCCCACTAGGGAACCTGCTCGATACCATAAGAAGAAACGAGAATGATTGAACTATGAAACAGTTGGGTACATGTACTAACCCTAATTGGGTTGTAGCCCTTATGGGCTACCCCACTACAACCTACACAAATGTATAAGCTATAATGTTCTGACAGAACAGTGCCAGAGGGGTGATCGACCAAGGGCCGAGAGGCCCGGAAATTACCAAACCGTTGCACAAAAATATATTAACAGAGAGGTCTCGTTTGTTGCACGTAATTCTGTTACTAGTGGCATGCACTGGCTAGCTTTTTTGCTCGCGTGTCGTTTAGCGAGCGGACTCTACTGGGAACTCTTAGGGCAGCAAAAAAACTAAAACCCATAGGGAATCTAGATGCAGTTTCGGGATGGATCAACCCTAAAAATGGGGACCTTTCTGGTATTTAGGGTTGATGCCTCCCGAGGCGCATCTGTTTCCGAATGGGTAAATTTTTTTTTTTTTATGTGCGTTTTCGATCGCGTTGGTGATATGTATCACCCATAATAAAATATGTTGTTACGTACTCACGATTTGACACGTCGAATTTTCATTCCAGAACAAGGCGACGCGCGCGCTGTAGTTGACGGCGGCCAAAATCCTTATTGAAGAAGTTTTACACGCAATTCGGTTTCTTCACCAATTCTCTTTAACTCACTGTTCGGCTTGTTCGCCCGTGCGGGCATCTCCGGGTTGAAATCCTACGGTCGAGACATTCCGGCCCTACTTTGATCACCCCTCTAGCACTGTTCGGCCCTAATATGATCATTTCCCCATCTTCTCCACCAAGTAAACCTGCTTGGGCACCAATGACACGTGCTTGTTACCTCTGCGACCGTGCTGTAATTACTGCAGCACACGCAGGAAGTAGGTTCCCGTAGCCTGACGTGGCGACTTCTACGAGTCGATTGGTTGATCCACCCAGATGGCGACATCGTTTTGCATGTCCTCGCGACTCGTCATAACCCAACGAAGGCCGCTGGCTAGTTCGCCACAAGCTCGTCAAAGCTGTTCAACCAAGCTGCGATGAGCTGGCAGCTGTTTCGATACATCCGCTTCCCCCCTTCTCCCCATCTCCCTCCCCCACAAACGCCTTCCTCATCCTCCACCTCCCACGTTCGTGCCTCGCCTGATTCCTCCCCCTCCTCTCTGTCACAGGTTTACGGCTCTCGTTGACCCTTCGTTTATAAGTACGTAGAAAATGTAGAACACGATCACAGCATCGCTCAAGCATACTCGTCACTCACGCCTCCCAACTGCCTCGCACCTGACCAGATAGCGCGAACGCCACGCTACGCCGCCCACCACGGTCCCCGCTTCCCTCCCGCCACCACTATCACTGAGCCTTTCGGTACAAGAAACCACGTTGAGCCGTATCCAACTCCTCACCCGCCCCTTGCCGCTTCGAGCAATTTGTCACATTTTCGTGAAGATTGATTCTACTTGTCGAATCGCATCGCCTATTCACCGCTCTCGCGTCGCCTCTCGTCGCCTCCTGTCGCCTCTGGTCGCCTCTGATCGCCTCCGATCGCCGTATCCATGGCCCGCCTTCTCGCATTTTCCCTGCTCACTCTCAGCTGCGTGCTGCTCCTTGCGTCGCAGGCCGTCGCCACGCGCGTCAAACCGTCGTCGCAGAGCCCTCGTGCGCCGTCATTCGCGATGAACATTCGCCGCCAGCTACTGTTCGGCCGCTTCAGCTGCGGCAGGTCGAACCTCAAGGGATACACGTCCAAGGCCGGTCTCACATCTGGGGAAGAGCAGATGGCAGATTGCAGCCTCAGTAATGGACAGTGTGGACGTCGAACCTCAAGGGATATACTGCTTCGGAACAGCGGCCCGCTGGAATGGCGGCCGTCGTGTCGCGCGAGCTGGATCGCTGAGCTCCGGCGTGCTTGTTCCGCATTCCACCCGCTTTCGCCGCCCATATCCTCGCGCATTCCCTCATCCCCGCGAATTCCCCCCCCCCCCCCCCCCGCGAATTCTTCCTTCCCCCCCTCGCATTCCTCCATCCCCGCGCATGTCACTCCCCCCCGCAGACTGCATCACAAAAACCCTGTGCCAAGTTTGGACGAATTTTGATTGGGATTGTCTTCGCGTAAAAAATTCGGGACCGAATTTCGACCGACGGTTTGAGTCATTTGATAGGAGCTCCGACACACATCTCGCGACAAGGCTTGGCTCGGGTCAAGTTCCAATTTGGCACGCGTGCTGTTCCGGCTGACATTCGCGCGCAATCCGTTTAGGGTCAGTTTTGTGACCAAATCATTAAAAAATGGATTTTCTTTTTGTTTTATTTTGGGAATTGAGGATTTCAGAATTACATTCAATATTCGCGGGTTACAGCTTCCATTATTCAGCATTCTAACAACCAGCAGTTTTAACACCCAGTCAAATAGTCTACGCAATGGTGGGCCCTGCAAGCCCCCGGTAGGCAAGAACAACATCTCCAAGGTCGCCATCGTCGATGAGGAACTTGTTCGGGAAGACGAACGCACCCTGAGCCGGATCGTGTGGGATGCGTCGCTCCACAACGGCAAAGTGTATCATCTGTTTGACCTTGTCACACCACTCGAAGTAGTCCGGCCTGTTTTGTTCCGGCTGGGCCGGAATACGCTTGCGGCGCTTGTCCTGCAGAAGGGGCCACTCGATCTGCAATGTGGTGTAGGGTTGGGTGGATGGTGTATGAGGGGAGGTTATGGGCATATGATCCAACTGAAAGCAGTGAAGACGTCACACCCTACGTAACCGCAAACGCCTAAGCGACCTGGGTTTTAGATGAAGTACAGGCGAGCGGTTTAGGGGATGAGGCATGGGTGTAGTGTCACTTATCTACCTCCTTATCGAAAACAGGCCCCATGCCACCATGCGGCTCTTGAACTTGGTGAACACGACCCCGCTCCTCTTGAAGGAGAGCTTGAACGCATAAGCAAACAAGGGGTTGCTGAAGGGCGTTCCGGTGGCCTTGTCAAAGTGCCAATTGAGGGTCCACTGTTCTGCATTTTGGGAGGGAGCGTATGGGTTGGAAAGGGGGTGCAGATAGATCAAGTGGGGGGGTGAGAGACAGGGTCAGAGTACCACGGCACGGTTATTTGTAGCTGCTGACTGGCTTATGGGCAGGGGGATATGGTGTGTTTGAGACGCACATACCATCTCTGTACTCGGCCAGGAGCTGCTCGTCGTTGAACCACTTCTCCGGGCGTAGCTCAGTGGGCGGGCTATCCACCGCATTGGCGTAATCGGAGAGACCCATGCCGGCGTACGTTGCTGGCCTGAGGGTGCTGTTGATTGTTGACCTGGTTGATGACATCTGGTGGTTGAAGACACCCATGGTTGACTTGTCGTTGTGCAACCACAGCAGATTCATTGACTCTAGCCCTTCGTGAGACAAGTGGACAGCGAACGCCTCGAACACTTCTTCCGGTGCAAGGTAATACTGAATCTTCTCCGGGGGGTTCAGAAACAGGAGCTGAGAGCACACTAAGTAGGCTTTGCTCTGCGCATGGGTGTGGATTTACAACACGACACGGGGAGAGAGAAACCATCAATTATGACCCTGGCCGCGTGACCAACCCTCCCGCGTCCGCCACGTCAGGGAGGAACCAGCCCCACTTGCCATGTCACATCCACCCACCCTATGCCACGTCACCCCCCACCCACCCTCCTGCATCCGCCAAATCCACCAACGACCCTCCCCACGTGACACGTCACACCCACCCTCCCCATGCCACGTCACCCCCACCCACCTGACTTGTGTAGCGTCGTTACGCGCCGCTCCTGTGTACCCTTCCAAGCCGCCACGTCAGCACCAAGCCACACATCCCGCCACGTCACGCGCCCTTGCGTCTGCCACGTCAGG
>CANXME010002374.1:0-112500 GCA_948144175.1 Closterium sp. NIES-65 | reverse complement strand
TGGGGCTCCATTCTTGCATGGGCCCTCCGCCAGGTGCATTGAGAGTGTGGGATGAAGCACAGGCCCAATGCACGAGCGTTGATGCGCAATCGATATCGCTGTTTAGTTTGGCGACGGTGCTGCGTTCGCATCCATACAAGGCTTGCGCGACCAGGCGAATCCGTTGTGGTACGGTGTTGGATTGTCATCTAACCTTGCACGGACATTCAAGTAGGTGCCTAAAAGGGGTATGAAGTAGAGCCACAACGCACAATCGGCGATGTGTTATCGTGAGGGCACGAAGTTCTTGTGTACTTCCCGTATGTTGCCAGACCACACTAGAGATCTTGTATGGTTTTTAGACTGTCACGTTGTCAACTAGGGGTGGATCTCGAGCAGGCATTTTCATGTGACCGTGTAGTAGTTATCATCAACGAGTTTAGTGTATAGATTAAATGCAATTGTACAATGTAATATCCTGCGCTGTATTTTGTCCGTTGTCGAGCTCACCACTGTGAGCTCACTAACGTGAGCGCGATCTCCCCCGTATAACAATTCGCAACTGAACTACAGATCCAAACGGATCTCTTCCCGCTCTTCCTCATCCCACTCGACTCTCACGCACCAAGAGTGCGCGGTTTGGCGATGACCGTGTTGCATTACCAGCCTTCTTGCACGGAGTACTTAATGCCTTCTCAAGCTTCCCACGACGCTCGTTGCTTCACAGGCCATTCCTCAACACTTAGACAGATCCGTACCGCATGGGCTCCTTACCTGGCGTCGTCTGCGAGTTTTGCAATAGATGGTTCCCCAACGCCCAAGTTTATGGCGGTCACAAGTCACGGCGGACCCCTTGCCAAGGCCTTTCCGCCGTGGCAAGGCCCTCGCAATCTGCACCATCCGCCGGACTACACGCACTGCTATTCGTGCAAGAGATTCTATCGGACGCTCCCGCTGCTCCCGCTTCACCTACCGCGTCTAATGCGTCCAACACCGACGCTGTGAATGGTCCTCCTCGCGTGCATGAAGCTGAAGATGACGCAACACCCTCGGCTGGGAACGTGGGGGCTTCTGAATCTGAGCATCAACCGCCACCCGGAACACCTGCAGATGACACGAGTGCGGATCCGGGGTGCCGCCCTGGAGTGTGTCACGCGGCCCCGCCGACAATCATCTCCGGGGAGAGCAATGCGACGCCTCTCAATCCGATTGCGTTGAAGCTGCTGCACTTCGTGAGGCGTGTAAATGGCGGAATGGGCATGGCGGAGATCGACATCAATGGCCTGCTTCAGCTCGTGGTGGAGCCCGGCCTTGCGCCTCTTGTGATCTCAGAGATCCGGAACTGCAAGGATCTGGAGAGGTTCGAGATGGAGCGCTTGGTAGGGCTCAATCGCGGATGGTCAGTGGCGACCTTCGAGATTGAGGGTCATCCTCCACAACGCCTCCTCTTCCAGAACTCTGCGCAGGTAAGCCGGCCGTGGATGCGTGGCTGCGAAATGCAGATTCCGCCTCCATTCGGTCCATGTGTGCGATCCGACCCTTCCCCGCTCCCGCCACTAAACCCCTGTTTGGTTCTCCCCTGCTCTTGATGCCGTACTCCAGGCTTTTGCTGAAGTGTTTGGGCACACCAACAACGCGCCCGGCTTCAAGCTCAGGGCTCGTGTCGATGAGGACCATGGCACAGGCGAGCGTCGCTATACCACGCCAGAAACTGGAACGTGGTGGAACGATGCTCAGGTATGTAAATACCCCGCTGCCACCCAAAACCACACGCGTGCGCCGTCCTCCGTTGACGCGCTGATGTGTAGGGAGCATCTTCAGTGCGTCATGTTAGTGGGGAGTGTTATGTACCATGCTTAATCCGCCAGGCGACACATTACCTTGGTGGTGTTTGACCGTGGGGGTTTTCCGTCTTTGTCGTGCATGCAGGAACACTTCGGATGGTCCGAAGTCGTGGGGGGTATCATCCTATATTCGGATGTGACGCACATGAGCAACAACGGCCGGAAGAAGGTGTGGCCGCTCATGATGACGCTTGCCAACATCTCCCAGGCCAAGCGATGGGGGAAAGCCGGGCACACGCTACTTGCTCTCCTTCCTATCCCCCCTTCGGCAATGTCTGCTGTTGAGAAGGTGATGCTCTTCCAGCGATGCGTCCTCACCGTGCTGCAGCCGCTTCTGGATGGCATGGACAGGTCCGTACTCGATTTCCGTCATGCTATGTCGTCACCGTGTGCACAGCATAGTGTGCGCAGCGCTTTTGTATGTTGCATTACCCTTTGCCCCTCCTCGCTGATGCACAGAGTCGTCATGGCTGTTGACGTTACCACTCTACCCGTTCCTTGCAGCGGCTTCCGTCTCAGGGACCCTTTCGGTGATTGGCAAACAGTGCGGCCACTGCTGTACGCCTGGGTGTGCGACTACCCCGAGAGCGGCAAGATTAGTTGCACACTCTCGCATGGATCGCGGATGCCGTGCAGCATCTGCTATGCTGCAAAGGTGAGCAAACATGCCATGTGAACGCCTTCAGCGCCATCGTCATCTGACTGTCACATGACGGACCTCCTAATTTTTTCACCCTTACCAGTTCATCCCATCCCACCCCCCGTGCTACACCAGGAGCATTTAGTTGCTGTCAAGGCACGGAACACGCCGCGCACGCCTGAACAGCAGCAATGGATCGTGAATGAGGCGGCTGGGTTGACATCAAGCCAGGCCGACCCATGCAAGACCTACTCGACCTACCCGGTTGAGGTGAGCGACCTGTCCACCGCGCTACTTTCCTGTCTAAGCACTCCGTGTTGAGAAGCCCTGGGGGAGATGTGCACTACCATTGCACTGCCCCACATGTTGGCCGAGTCTCTCATATACCTTTCGCTACCATTCCCCACCACACCCCCTCCGCCAGTGTGTGCTCTGGAAATGGGATGTCCCAGGGACCGTGTGGGGCAATCCCTACCTCGTTATCATGCCTGACATCATGCACCAGGCGGACCTGGGCATGATGAGCCACATTGTGGCTGTCGTGCGCAAGATGAAGAAGCGGCGCGTCAAGCAGATGGACAGGTCAGTGCCTTGGGGGATTACTTTCGTGTCAAGAACACTCCAATACGCACTCTCCTCCTACTTACATGCCCATGCATTTGTGCCGGCCTTGAACTCGGATGTATGCGCAGGCGCCTGTCCCTCATTCGCGGCCGCACGCGCCTGAACCACCTGCGCCTGCCAGAGAGCGCCTACTTCGAGAGTGGAGCATGTGTCGCGGCCTATGAGCACAGGGCCGTCATGCAGGTGAGCAAGCCATGGTGCATGTGATCCTCGTGAGCGACAGCATGCACCATGCTGAAACAGGATGGTGATTCCAGGCTACAACACCCCCCCTGCTGCATCCTAGTACCCATTCTCCCGCTCTCATCAATTCCGCCCCCTAACCTGTTTGTTAATCGGCACACGCATGTCCCAACTACTCATGCCCACCTGCCGTCCTTAACCCTGAAATTTGCAGGTCATGGTGTTCGTATTTCCTGGCCTGCTTCGCCAGCCCCAGATGGATGCTGTTCGTGCCTATCTTGGCTGGTACCTCTTGTGTTGCCAGCCAACGGGGCACACTGAGCGGTCCCTGCGGGATCTCAAGAAGAAGACCTCCCGGTACTATTGACATGCATGTACAACCCTGGGGATTGCATGAATGCCTGGCCACGGCACCTAAGCTGTTGTAGTAACATATCTTCTGAGGTTGTTGCTGATAAACCATGATAGTATATCAAATAAAGTAGGCTGCAGTATGCTGTAGTAGACTCTGATGTCCTTGCATGCTGTCAACTCCCACTCCCATCAGGCTGGTTGAGCAGTTGCAGGCTGCTTTTCCAAAGCAGCCATCCTCTTGGTGCCTTGTGAAAACCCATCTCATGTCGCACTACATCGACTCCATTCGCCGTGCGGGACACGTCACGGAATTCAGCACCAACATGTTCGAGCACTTGCATGGCCGGTTGGTAAAGAGGATCTACCGGCGGTCCAACAAGCGCAATGTAGATGGGCAGATTATGAAGTTCCATGCTAGGCGCATCCCGGACGTTGTGCCGGTGGACGATCCCCTTGGCCGGGACACTGCCATGCGGCAGGTAAACCTGTCTAGTGATTGAATTGCAAAGATATGCATGCATAATGTAATAAACTCGCCACTGTTCGTTGGCAGGCCATTGAGACAGGCACAAGGACTCTTATCAAAGAGTCCTACTTTCTCCCTGTGGAGCTACCAGAAGAACCCACCTCCACCAACTGGTTTGCAAGGAAGTGGGCCATGCAACACCCAGTTGCACAAGCTGCCCTCAAGGATGCGCTAGTACGTTATGCTGGATGCGTCCCCAAGATCAGAGTAAGTACTTCGTGGATCATACAATCATTTTTTTCTTGCCCCAAACCCTAAACTGATTACACACTGCAATTGTTATGCAGGCCCATGCATCGTTGGCCATCCCAGCGGCAGATGATGCCAGCTTCTCAAGAGTTTCTCACTTCGTTCGAGCAACCCCTGACTATTTTGAGAGGCCGTGGTACTCGGATGTTGCAGTGGAGGGTGTAAGGCATGGTCGGAGAGAGGAGTGGTATGCAAGGTTGCTCCTGTTGTTCCATACAAAAATACGTGGAGAGAGGGAGGAGCTAGCCTACGTTAGATATTGGAACGCAAGCGGAGAGGATGCTGCAACCGGATGCCTTCGCCTCAAGTGGACAACAGGAATGTACGCATACTCTGTGATTCCGATGGAAGCGCTGCTCCGTCACGTCCATGTGGTGAAGGCATTCCATCTGGACAGTACCTATCTCCTTAATAAGTATCATATGTGATGCATTTATATTGTAATAAAATGGCCTGTTAAGTTATCCAGCACTCACATTTTACATAAGTCAAAACAAACAAAACCAATTACAAATGGATCCCAAATTTGGCACGATCCAAATAAACAACAATGTACCGGAGTCGCGGATTCGATTTAGACTCGGACAAATAAACGCGGTCCGAATTCATTCCGTGATTGGTCGCGCTTTTGTTTCGGAACTTCGCCAACCAAAACACCTGAACTGTACCCCCCTCCGAACCCCCTTTAAAAACCAAGGTTTTTTGTGATGTGGTCCTGCACTTGAAGGCCACCAAGGGATGGACAGTGCAATGGCCGTGATAGCATGCCGCGGGGTGGTTCGCCATTGGCTTCTCGCTGCCCCATCCTCCGGCCTCCTTCCTCATCCCCCTCGCTCCACCCGCTTCCTCATCCCCCTCTCAGGATGGTGCTGCACTGGAAGGCCACCAAGGGGCGGACAATCAAGATGGCCGTGGTGGCATCGGGGGCCGAGGCGGCGGGGTGGTTCGCCGTGGGCTACCAATTTTCTTAGGGCGCTCTCCGCGCTCCATCCTCATCCCCATCTCTCCACCCGCTTCTGCTCCCCCCCCCCCCCTCTCTCCCCCCTCCCCGCACATCCCCCCTCCCCCGCACATTACCCCATCCCCGCGCCAACCCCCAGGATGGTGCTGCACTGGAAGGCCACCAAGGGGCGGACAATCAAGATGGTCGTGGTGGCATCGGGGGCCAAGGCTGCAGGGTGGTTCGACGTGGGCTTCTCGCCCAATGGCGGCATGTCGGGCAGCAACGCCATCGCCACTGACTCCTCGGGCAGCCCAGTGACGAAAGATCTCGTCAGGCAGTCATCGGCGGACGATGCGTCGTGGACCGTCGGATCGGGCTCGATCTCCATGTCTGGTGGCAAGGTCACTATGAAGTAAGCAATGCGTTGTGCTCTTGAATATGGAGTTTCCCTCGTTCTCAGATCCCTCGTTGTAAGTCCCCTCGTTGTAGGCGCTCTCGCCGTAAGTTCAGTCCTTGCATAAATTATATTCTTGTCCTTAAGCTCGCTTGTTGACGCTCTTTACCACTCTCCCACCCACATGCCTTCATATATATGCCCCACAGGCGTAGCACTCTCCCTCTCTCCTTCTCCACTATCTCTCACAATCTTTCATTTGTTTGCTCACCATCCTCTCACCTGTCCCCATCTGTTCCACCACTCTTCACACCAGGTTCACGAAGAACAAGGGCGATGGGGCATCGGTGAAGGTGAAGGCTGACAACGACAACAACATTGTGTGGGCGTTTGGCGATGGCGACAATATCTCAATGCACAATGGAGCGTAAGTGTACCTTCCAAGTATCTCTTTATGCCTTCCGGCGTGCGAGTGTATGCAAGTATGCATCATGCTGTGTTGCTTCATTCTTGGGGATTTTTCCGCTTTTTTCGCTGCATGAGATGTGGGATTTGATGCGCTTGGAACATTTTGTTGATATTCAAGTAAGCATCTGTTGCTTGTGTTCTCTGTCTGGCGTGTGGTGCACAGTGGTAAGGCAAGCATCAACTTTGCCTGCGGGTGCCCGATGTTTCAGAGCAAGTGCTAAGCAGCTGCAGGTGGCAATGGAAGCCAGGAGGCGGGGAGCTCTGCGAATGGTGCTGAGAATGAGAGAGACCCATGTTGTACATGCATAGGCATGGGCGCGTTCAGAGTGGATGCATGCTCAAACTGATGAATCCTCCTGCCTGGACGTACCGTAGTTTGAGTATGAATCCTGTACTAAGAAACGCATCCTAAGGATGTTGTATGAAAATTATGGTGCCATTTGCTTGTACCGTGTTGAGATGTGTGCACTTAGCGTGGATCAGACCAGCTCTATTGTCTGAAAAGATGGGAGAGAGGCTCAAGCACTGGAAAAGGTGCCCCAAAACCCTGAAAGACAGCAACACCTCTCCATCCTCCTCCTACTCTTCCACTTTCCCACCTTCTCCCTCCTCGTCGTCCTACGTGGCAGTCATTAGAGGGGATTTCCATTGGTACACCCTCCCGTCTCCCTGGCATCAGCCAGGTAATCAGGGTGCAGTACCATCTTTTCCCGGATTTAGGACCTTCCGGTAAGTGAGTCCCCTGGGTCTTATGTGCGGGGGGTTGGTAAGGGGATCAGGAAATTGGAATTCGGGAGCGGCAGGAAATTCATTACCCAGCAGCACGGAAAGCGAATCACAATCCACCACGTGGATCTTCACTCCTCACCCCACATTCAGCGTGTGGCAAATCAAACCCAAACAACCCATCCTCCACCTCACTTCCGCCATCCACTTCCCCCAAGGCTGGTCCCCCATCCCCCCCCTCTCCCTCCATGATGACTCCAACCATCTCTCCGTCCCAAATTTGCTCATGCCACTCGGGGAGATTGCTGCTAAGGTGAGAAGCGTCATGGCCTAGTGAATCAGGTGTTTTTTTCAGGTGTGGGTGGTGGGACATGTGTTTGTTCAGGTGGTGCCACATGTGTTGGCTCAGCTGATGTACGGTGGTGGGACTGATGGGGATGTGGAAAGAGGTAACTCACCCCTTGCATGCTGCAGGGACCAGTGGTAACTGCCATGGTAGATTTCGTTTCGTCCATGTTACATCTTGTCACCCCTTAGCCCCCGGTTCACGTGTGTGTGGAGTGCAATCAACGGGTTGTGAGTTGAGTGCAATCGACGGGTTGTGATTTGAATGCAACCAACGGGTCGTGAGTTGAGTCCAATCAACATGTTGTGAGTTCTCTTCCACCCCTCACTCCCATCCATGCATAGTGCCGGTTCTCCTCCACCCTTCACTCCCGTCCATGCATAGCGCTGGTTCTCCAAGAAGGTCCTTCGTCAGAATAAGCGGTCGATATAGCACAATATGATTTTCAGGAATGTAAGCAAAGCAAGCTGACTACGGCCGCTCGAGCAGAGGCTCGAGCCTCGACCTCAAAGGCCGTACGGTTCTTGGCAAAGAGGGCGTTGGGTTTGGCACCCTGTAGCATGGCGAACCATCATTGACGGTAAGAATGGTACAGCTTCATGGCCTCCCGTGAGGTCGGCTCAGCGTTGTGCAACCTCTTTCCTACCATTTTGGCACAAAGTTGGATGAAATTGAGCACTCCCAGTAAGTGGTACCTGTAAGTCTCCACTGCCATTGTCAGAAGCACACCCATGCAAACCGTGCCGCTCGTGCTGCAACGGATGTTGCCCAACCCACGGCCCGTCTCGCAGTCGGATCGGGGTGAGATAGCGTCGATAAGTGTCATGCACACAGCGATACCGCCCCCGAGTCTGGGTGCCTAATGGCTAAGTCCGCCTTCAAGCCCTCCCCTGGCTTGTATAGAGTTCCAACTGCACTGCGAATCCCTCTTCTTTTTCGAGGTGACTTTGAGTCGAATCAAAGGTCACCTCGGCCACACTTGTTGCAGAGTGGGTCCCGGTGCGCCCTTACCCAGCTCTGTAATGAAGGAGGTGGTTTGGGAGGCGTGTGTCCATAATCTTTGTCTTGTCCAGAATAATTGTTGCAACAATGGCGGCAGCCCCAGGCGGAATGCATCCACGGATGTGAAGGGGGGACAGTCATGCGGTGGGACTTGGAAAGGGGGATGGACGTGAGCCAGTCCCCAGCTTCCAGGTCGAGGAGTGATTGGAGGCGCTGGGTGTAGCCTCATGAGGGGTTCAGGGCCAGCTTCTTCCTTTCCCCCAGGCGTCAGCGAAGTGGGCCACCTGCACATGGAGGGAGATGAAGCGTTGGATGTAGGTTTGCTCCTCCCCTTCCCGTAAGCAAGGCACGAGGTCGAGGGCCTCGATAGGCAGGGTGGCCTCCGCCGAGGCTATGCGGCGTGGGAGGGCGGAGCTAATGGTATTGTTGGCGCCAAAAAGGGGGAGGAGCGAGGATGACACCAATGGCTATGCTGCACAGAGCAAATATTTTTGGGTGAGTGGCGTTTGTGCATCGGCCAAGCAGGTGCTCGGAGGCTGTCGCTAAAGCAAGGTAACGCGGAAAGCACTCAACTGCGGGGTCGGGAGGCCAAATATTCTCCTCTTTCTCCTCTGCACGCAGGTGCGAGGGGTGAACGAGCTGTGGATCGCGGTGGCGCTCTCACACCCCTCCCTTCAGTGCCTCTCTCCCATAGATATTGCGAGGTGTTGCACTGCTCTGGTGTTTGAAGGCATGCACATGCATATAGGCAACGGTAGGTGAGGCATAATGTATGCTGAGAGAAGCAGGGCTGAGGAGGGGTGGCAGTGGCATATGAGGGAAAGATGGCATGTGTCACCTAGTGTCTGAAGGTATGCGAGTGCGCACAGGCGACAACAGGTGAGGGGTGGGATTGACAATGCACATATACATGAGAACAGAGGATGCGAAGTGGGCAGTGGCAGTGCAGAGGGGAGCAAGATGCAGAATGCAGAGGGGAGCAAGGGGCACGTGTCACCCCTCCCTCCTGCGCCTCTCTCCACCGGCCATTGAAGGGTGTTGTGCTGCTTTGGTATCTGAAGGCATATGCGTTAGCACAAGTGACAACATGTGAGGGCTGGGAGTGACAGAAGGGCATACACGCTAGGTGAGGGGTGGCGGTAGCATCGGGGGCACACAAAACAAATCGTCACCTGATGCCTAAAAGCATGCACATACGCATAGGTGACGGCAAGTGAGGAGTGGCATTGGGGAAACCAAGGGCAAGTGAGCAGGTGTGTGATTTGGGGAAGCAGGGCAGGGAGGTGATGTAGTTGTTATTCAGCTCACCTGGTGGGGGAAATGGGAGCACATGTGTAAGGGGAAGTCGTGGAGAGGAGTTGAAGTGGGGGTGAGGACTAGCAGTAAGGATGAGGACTGGCGGTGAGATTGACGAGTGGTAGTGAGGGTGAGGAGTGGGATGGAAAGGGCAGCAACGCCACAATCATGTCAGGAGTACTTGCTCTCCCATTTTCCCTAACCCTTACGCCCTGCCCTTTTGCCTCGCCCTTGGTCTCACCCCTCCTTCCCATCCCCTCTTCTCGGCCAGTTCGCCCTCCTTCCCCTACTAGCCCTCCTGGGAGGTGCATGGGTGGGTTTACAAGGCCGAGGAGCGCCGTGATTGGCTGATGCAGCTCTAGCTAGCTGCCAACGTGGCAATCCTTGCTGACGTGGACGCGTAGTTCGCTGGAGTGTTGGTGGCATGGGCACAAGGTGTGATGTGGTGACCGCTCATCGCTTACTGTGCAGGGCTGGACTAGGGGGATGTTGCGCGGCTGCTTAGGAGAACCATTGATCTGCTCTCTGAGGCTTGTGCCACCATTGATCAGCTCTTTTAGGTTTATTGCAACCACCATCTCACCATCTGCTAAGGGGCACCATCGATCTCCCTCAAGTTTGAGCCATGTCATTGATCGAACCAAATCAAATATAAACTCTCTTTATCACAAGCATCATTGCCCTATCTAGTAGACTGTCTTTGTGTTTCTAAGATATGTTTATTACAATGACCACCTCACCATCTTCTAAGGGGCACCTTTGATCTCTCTCTGGTTGGAGCCGTGTCATTGATGCAACCAAATCCAAAATAAACCCTCTCTATCACAAGCATCATTACCCCATCTAATGCATCAATATGTGTTTCTAAAATGCCTTGTCAAATGCCCTATCTCACTCACTCTCCATGTCCCCACTCTCCCACCCACCCTCGCTCCTTTCCCTCTCTCAAGCGGTCATGCATTGATATTGATGAAGGAGTACAGGCATACAAGTGACGGTGTTGACTGGTAGGCTAGCCTAGGCAGGTAAGCAAGCTACTGGGGAGGGGTAGCCAAGCAAAACAGCAAGCAAACGGCATCCTGCACAAGGCAGCTCCTACTACCAAACAAGCCAAACAACACCGGCACAACCAACCAAACCGCCACAAGGTCACCTAACGTATGCCTCACACCTTCACTCCCGCCAGCCCTACTCCGCCCCTGCCGCCGTTGTTACTCCCTTCCCAAACACCGCCTTTGCCGCCTTTGTTACTCCCTCCCCGGTGTTTACACCCCAGCAAGGTCATCGTCAAGCACCTGCCAGAGGTCCCCTAGGCTCCGCTCCCAGGGGTCCCAAGGTGCTTGGGGGAAGGCTGCTTCAGCTGCCGTGTTGCTTTTGTTTAGGAAAGAGGTGGCCTGCGACCGCTGCAGCATGACTGACCAGCGTTGGCGGTAGTGCGCGTTGAGGCGGGAGGCTGTGGTTGTGAGTGGCCCTTGCCTGAACTTTTTCCTCGCTGCAGCTACTGCCAACAGTCGTAGGAACTGCACCGTGTCCGTTGCTAGTGCCCCATAGGTCTCGACCGCTAGGCCAAAGAAGCCTACATGGTCGGGGCGGCCCTCATACAGGCGGTGCTTCCGTTCTGAGGCCTCCCTAGCCGCCCATCCCGGCGGCTTCCGTACTCGTGGGTCCCGCTTCTGCAGCACCGGATCTGTCACTGTTACATCGGTGACCCAGGTCTCTGCCGACTCCCTATCCTGAAGCGCTAGGTCCGCCCGCTTGCGGAGGACAGGGGGAGAGAATGTCGCTGTCTCATGGAAAGTGTTAAAGCCCGCTTCCCGTGCCAGCCTCAGTGCTGTATAGACCAGTGCGTTGTGTGTCCTCACCACATCCCCCCCCTCACCACAACGGAGCAGGTGATTGGCAAGGCTGCAGTCTGCAATCTCAGAATTTTCACGCTTACAGGGACACGTTACTGTGACCGGAAGGGCCATCCCGAGGCGGAAGCCGAGGGCTAGCGAGAACTGACCAGGGGCAAATGTAAGGTCAGATCTCGTTGGCACCGCGTGAAGCCAGTCTCCCGCCCCTACCCCCTTCAGGCTCACCAGCCTCACCCCATGTCCCTGGTCCTCCCCTGGCCTGTCCACTAGAGTATCGGCTAGCAGCTCCCGCGCACGTCTGACATTGATGTGCTTCGACAAGATCAGCTGCAGGTTGCCCTGGCCTGGCGGGCCCGTTCTATATGCCTGGAGTGCTGTCTGCGCCTCTGCCGGCAAGCCCTCCTCTAGTGTCATCAGCATGCTCGTCTCCGGGGGGGGAGGAACCCAGTCCCTGGACATGAGGGTTACCTCCCGTGACAGTAGTTCCGTCTCCCGCAGGTTCATCTGCTGCAGCAGGTGGTGCGCCGCTATGAGGGAGGCGATGTACGCTGCCGGCGCCTCAGAAAGGGGGTCGATGATGCTAAGGCCTCCTAGGCGGACGGGAAGCGTCGCCTGTCGCCAGAGGAGGCTCTGCTCCAATTCGGTCGAGGGGATCCTGAGCTTGGCCGCCGTCAGCGCCGCCCCTAACAGGGACTCACTCCACGCCCTCCACTCCTCCCGTTCCAGTGCGCCGCTCAGGGTGGTGCGGAGCAGGTAAGAGATCCTGCGGCTTATGCTGCGGGTGAGTAAGAGCAGGGCGTGTTGGGGGTGTAGTTGTGCGATCAGGGGGACGGGTGTCGCGGCTTTGTTCAGCGTCTCCCGAACCTGTGCTGTGCAGTACTCCTGTGTCCCGATGGGGCTTCCCAACACCGTGATCCCCTCTGTGCTCATCTGCAGGCCGTGCGGTGGGCCCGCCAGCCCCTCGTCCCCATCCTGCGGACCCCATGTCGATGACTTCGCCACGTTGCACCGAAGCCCTCGTAGAGCAAGCTCTGTGACAATGACGTCGAACACCTTGAAAACCTCCTCCCGCGGCCCTACCACTGTGATGTCGTCGGCGTACGCGATGACAGCCGCCCTTGGGTGAGTGGACGCCGCGCACATCAAGATCGGCTGGATTGCCGCTGCAAACAGGAGCGGTCCGAGGGGGTCCCCCTGCCGCACACCACGGGAGCTAACGATGTGGTCAACTCCCATAGCCGGGTCGACCAGGAGCCGAGATGGCGAGTCATACAACGTCCCTACGAAAGGCAGCAGCTGGTGGAGATCGGATATCTGTAGTGCCGTGAAGAAGGCCTCCCGCTCGACAGAATTGAACGCGTTCTCAACGTCGAGCTGGAGGGCGATGTGATTCTCATTCTCCCGGAGCAGGGCGCGTACTGCGTGGATGGCGCATTCCGCACCTCCAGGGACTGAGACACCGAACTGGACCGGTAGAAAAAACTCTCTAATCGCCGGCGCTAGCTCACGTAGTGCCGCCTTAGCCGCCACCCGAAGTAGCGCCTCCCCTATCGCAATAGGACGTACTCCCCCTCCTGGCTTTTCGAGGGCTATCAGCCGCGACGGTAGGAGTATGTCTCGCACCTCTTTTGTCTGCACACTGTTAAATAACTGGCGGAGAACTTTAGTGAGGAGTATGAGGAATTCCTCACTGCAGTGGGCTGGGTCTTTCAGGTGCTCGAAGCAAGTGCCAGATGGGCCCGCACCAACCCCGTTCGGGCATTTCGCCAGCACCTCGCGGACATCGTCGGGGGTCAGGCTCACGGACGAGATCGGCGAGACCGTGCGGTTGGTAACCCAGGTTGGGATTGGGATCTCCCCAATTGGGTGCTTCGCTTGTAGGGCCGCGAGTGTAGTTGGTGTTGCTTCTGCCAGAGGGGTTACTTGTAACGCGGCTACCGCCTTTGAAATGTTCGCCTTTTTAATCAACCCCTCCGCTCTTGCGCACAGCCCAGCGTCATCAGGTTGGTGTCGTGTCGAGGTCTCCGTAACGGGTACAGCGCAAGCCTCAGTGTAGAGGTTGGCAAATTCCCCGAGCCTAAAGTGGTGCAGCCTCGTCTCGATTTTTATCCAGCGGTTTCCCTCCACTGGCTCTGGCTGTGGCCGAAGGGTCAGGCGAGGTAAATATTGTAACACCATCCAAGCACCTGCACAATCCGGTTTCGTGGCCAATCGCAACAGGGGCGCCAGCAAGCACAGGGTGTAGCTCTCCAAGATCTTCGGGGGCAACCGCCGAACTAGGAAGGGCTGGTCCTTTCGCTTGAGTGGTGCAGTGTCCCAAGTGCCGGCCAGATGCCAGATGGTTTCATCCTTCGCCAGATCAGCGGGTGATTTCTCGGATGGCTGTGGTGCCACGCCCGCCGCCCGATTTGCTCCCTCGTCGCTGGGTGGTGGTAGTCCACCCGCTCTCCCCCTGCTCCCTCGCCTCCTGGTTGACAGATGTTCGACTTCCTCCTCACCCAAGGAGAACTCCTCCGATGCCACTGAGGCCGAGGGCATAAAGGCACTCCCGCTCTGAGAGTTGTCAGAGCCCACATCCTCCCCGGTGGCAGGCACAGGCTCTTGCTCTGGACGATCGTGGCGATCACGCCACGTGCCCGATCTCGCGATCGCAGCTTCTCCCCCTAGCAAAGGGATCCTTCCCCCTCGCGCACCTCCCCTTCCGCCTCGCCCTCCACGTGTCCCCACCAGTGGCGCATCGGCGCCGCCGCCTCTCTCTAGCGCCGGTCTTAAACCTCTGCCAGCCGGAACCCAGGGGTTCGCCATAGTTGCCCGGCCCACGCCTGTCGGCCTACCCCACACGATTCCTCGACCCCTCGTCGCGCTCCGTGTTTCCCGGTGAGTTGTATGCCGAGCGGTGGGCAGTCCTTCTGCTGGTTGCGGCCCCTGGTTTGGCTGTCTGGCTCCATGCAGCGCCTGACCCGCCTCTCCCGTGTTGCTCCTCTCGCTGAGCCCCGTTGCAGGCTGAGGCGCGGATGACAACGAACGCCCTCGCACTGGTGGCGTCTGCTCTTGCCGAAGCCAGCCCCGGAGGGGTCCCGGGGCCCCAGGTCCCAGCGCTGCTCCAGGCCGCCTCGGTGCTGGCTGGGCGCGCGACTTCTGCTTCCTCCTCGCCGGGGCCTCGCCGGCAGCGGCGACGACCGCGGGACCCTCGGTATCACCCTCCGCCGGGCCGTGCTCCTGCATGTCTGCGCCCTCGACAGCTGCAGGCATTCCGGCGGACTCAGCGGCAGCCGGCACAGACGAATCGATCGGGGGTTGTTCTTGCCGCCCCACCGCCTCAGCGACAGCCACGGCAATCGCAGGCGCTTTGAGCGTTGGCGGGGATTCTGCCCCTTCTTGCGCCGGTGGATCCGCCAGTCCCGGCTCCCCTTGTGCCTCCTCCGCATCCGGCCCCTCCTCCGACCATTGGAGCATCGGCGACGGCTGCCCCAGCAAGGCTAAGCCGACGGCAGAGGCGGCAGCAGTCCCAGCAGCGGACCGGCGCGGCGTCTGCCCCCCTTCCGTCGAATCCGCCGCCGCGGCCACAGGCGGCTCCTCCCACAGCGTCTCAACTGGCCCAGCAGCATCAGCAGCCCGCAAACCCTTTCCCCTTACCCCAACCACAGCTGCACCATCCATCAACACCTCCAATGCCGCCGCTTCCTCCTGCCCAAGCTGCTCCTCACGCTGCTGCTCCTGCGGCCGCAACGCCTCCTCTCGTCGAGCAACGCGTTGTGCACGTGGGGACTTGCTTGACATTGCTGTCGTACGTGCTGGACCAGCTCCACGTGTGTTTGGTGCGACAGGGATTGGAGGTTGGGGGGATGTTGCCGGTGGAGCGGTCTGCAGCGGTGGCAGCGGCCACGGAGATGCTGCACTATCTGCCCCTGATCGGGCTTGTGCAGGGCGCTCCTGGTGCTGCGCTCGGGCCCGGCCCCCGCGCAATGGTGAGGCTTGCTGAGTCTGCCCGGGGGAGCCCCCTCGGCCTTGTGTCAGCAGCCTCGTCCGTCCTCCGTTGGATGGACGGGAGGCTGTGCTGGATCCTCGCCGAGTGAATGTTGCTTTCCCCTTGGTGGCCCTGGTGGTGCTGGGCCGTGCCTTAGGCTTCCCCATGGCGGAATTCCCTCGCCCGGGGGTGTTGCTCTTAGAATGCCTTGTTAGTTACTCATAATGTATTGGCTGTCTTTGAAAGTCTTGTGTTGCTTCTCTCCTTGCCACCCCTCGCGCGCGGCCGAAGGCCGCGCTGTCGAGCGGCGGCCGCCGAAGGCGGCCGGCGCGAGCCGCCGGTTTTGGAGAGTGGTCCTAACTCATCAGTGAATAATGAGCTCACTAGCCTGGATCTAGGGCCTTTATACTAAGGAAACAGGACTAGAAATGGCTCTCTCTCTCTCTCTCTCTCTCTCTCTCTCTCTCTCTCTCTCTCTCTCTCTCTCTCTCTCTCTCTCTCTCTCTCTCTCGCTCTCTCTTGAACGAGCCGCCGGTTTTGGAGAGTGGTCCTAACTCATCAGTGAATAATGAGCTCACTAGCCTGGATCCAAGGCCTTTATACTAAGGAAACAGGACTAGAAATGGCTCTCTCTCTCTCTCTCTCTCTCTCTCTCTCTCTCTCTCTCTCTCTCTCTCTCTCTCTCTCTCTCGCTCTCTCTCGAACGAGCCGCCGGTTTTGGAGAGTGGTCCTAACTCATCTTTCCCTCTCTCTCTCTCTCTTCTTTGGCATCCAGATCCCATATGTTCCTGGGATTAAACCCTCTTTGGCTAAGGCGGCAAAGCAGTTCGCACATGTCATGGAGCAACCGCGTATCTCGGAGCTCAATGGTTGAGCGTTATGTGTTAACCGCAGCACGGTGCTCCCTGCATCTCATTTCTAGGTTTCGAAGTGATGTGTAGGCATGTTCATCCGCTCAGTGTAGAGTAGAGTGTGCATTTGTTTAAAACCCGCAGACCAATCATTTCAACCTCAGGTAGGTTGGTTGGGAATGAAAACCCGATTGGCCGGCAAACTAAAGAAGTTTCGAGACACATTGACTTGCTTCGCATGCTACAGTCTTGGTTCGCCAAAGTTACCCGGGTTGAAATGCGACATGAGCACAATCGCCGGATATCAGTCGCACGAAACCTAAAGCAACGACCCACACCAACCTTTCTCTCAATCTCAATTTCCAACCCCATGTCACTGCATTCCCATGGAGTACCCCACCCCTCCGACTCGTCGCTAGAAAGCTTAGCTCAGAGCGCGGGAAAAGCCCCATCGTCAAGTACGGAAGGGCTTACAGTGAAAACATACGGAAAATACGCACGGCATGATTTCCAATTGCCTCGAAATCGAAATCGTGTAAAACCCCCTCCTCGAAAACGCCCGTAAGTACGAGAGCTGGCATGCCATGATTCCCGAGTATGCCTTCGCGTGTAGGGTATGAACGTGCGACGAGGTCACCACGCCCCGACTGGACATTTCCAGCGTCACGATTAACCTACGCACGCACCACGGTTACCATTCCCTCATGCGGTGATTCACACAAACGCCACGCCCGCTTCGAACGTCACCACGCACGGCTATATTTCCCACAATGTCGGTTTCCGCGACTTCTTCCATTCCATACCTTTTATAATTCGAGATTTGCAGGCGCCAAGAAGTCGGTATGTGGGCTAGTTGGTGGGTTGCGTGCGTCTAAAACAAGTTCTAGAAACTCTAGAATAATGACTGGCGTTTTTGGGGCAGGTTTCTCTTGCCCATGTGCCTCATGTATAGGCTTGTTGGAGTTGGGCGATAGTTCCGTGCAATCCTTCCAAACTGGGCTCTTGTCGCTGCTCAGTGTTGGGGTGTGGTGAATGTTGGCAACCAGGTTTGTGTGTTTGGAAAGCTGCCACCATGGGAAACCGGGTAGCATCCAACCAACCTTAGGAAGGTTGAACCACTTTTGGCTTTCTTGACACGCGGGTTTTAATGTGAACTTCTTACATACGGATTGGTTTTTTCTCTCATAACCCTCAGCTGACATGGTTGTAGTATGGGGGAAAACAAGCCCTTAAAACGGTGGCTCAAAGGGTATCATTTGGTCACACCTAAGACCCACTCTCGTGTGTCTATGTGCAAAAGGGCCCATAAACTCTTCAAATTCTCTTAATGAATGTAACGAAAGGCTCGTTTGATTGTTCTCTTTTAGCTTTGTGCGACTTCCACTCGGTTCACAACAATGTCGCAAAAAAATATGTCGTGATTCCGCCTCTTTGCGACGCACAATTCACATCACTCCCTGGGCACGTAAGGGCGTGGAACATCTAGGAACTTTTCCAAACGAACCATACTACATGAACGGTTAAAAATTGTATATTTAGTGAACGGTTGTGCTTTAGAGCGGTAAAGGCATGTAACATTGTACCGATCAAGCCTAAAACCCGACCAAATGGTTGGGTTAGGCGAATGCGAATCAGTGTAACGTTTGAGGAAACCCCGCCACACATTTAAGACAGAATGACCATTTTGTTCACGAGCTGTGGGGCACCCACCCTTAACTACCCGCGTAATTAGAATTTAGAGTTTTAATCCAAAGTGCGTGTATACAAAATTTCTGAATGTATTATGGAGTTAGTGTGACTACCACGTAATCCGAATATGCGGGTGTTACCCTAAATAATTGTCATAACCGCCCAATGGTCGCCCTTTTTTGTTGGTCGGTACAATGTTACACGTCCTAACCTTCCGAACCGTGTCGTTTGTTATGAGGATTTTCCATATGTTCCACGCCCTAATATTTTCTGATTATGGGAGATGTCCGGCGGAGCTTCTAAACCATCCAGACAGGACGTTCGGGAGTCAAATTTGGACAACAGGACGTTCCATTTTCAACACTCCCCTCACTGGGAGGGCCCACCACTAGGGCACAGGAAATCTGCCGACAGCAGGAATCAAACCCGGGTCTCTACCCCACTTCTCCACCATGTCCAGTTCGCTAACCAACTGGGCTAAAAGGGCATGTTAACTTGGTGGGTCAGCGCACCCACACCCTCCCAGGACGACACCTGTAGCCCTTGGAAAGACCACTTTGGGCCATTCCCGTGTCCATTTCCAACATCTCAAAGCTTCGGTAGGATGTGAGCTCGGAAATTTCTGGCATGGGTTGTCAGCCTCTCACCTCAACTCCCCCACACGGCTTTGTGAAGCTCCACAGCCGTTCGCAAACATGCTGAGCACGTCCCAGCCTGAGCTTACCCATTGCCTCTTGTTGGTGCGAGATGGTTTGAGAACCACCATCAAGAGTCTAGCTGCTCCTTTAAATACAACCTCCAGGTGAAGGAGCCATCATTCAACCTACAATCATCATCTATATGCAAACTAGTTTACTATCACATGAGCTTACGACGATCTCAAGGCTTATACAAACGCCTATTATCAAAATTGTATTCGAGCGTGGTACATATAGATGAAGATCGCAAAACAGTAAGGATCATTTCAACGATCCTTGCATACCAGCGCCTTACCTACCACTGTACAGTGATAACTGTACCAGGTGCTGTACCAACAGAGTGAGGATCGAAATCATGAGTAGTCTAAGCCACCCACTTTTAGTGTTCTCAAAAAGATCATGGTAACTACCAATCTCAAGGTGATCTTTGCATTTCTGTACCAAAGAGAGGTTGATCCTTGTTAACAAAAAGTCATACAGTCGTAATCGTATTTGTGAGGATCGAGGATTGAGTTCAGTTATTGAATCATGAATCCTGGGTCCAACTACGGGGCTTATGTAGGCATGAAAATAGGCCAGTAACCAGGATATAACGGGAACGGAATAGGGTCGCAAAGCGTCCTGAATGGATCCTTCCCGAATTCGGTAGGATCATGTAAGTGGAATCACGTGTGACGCAAAGTCACGCGGTGATAAACCAAAATAGAAACAAAACTAGGAAAACAACAACACTATAGTATCTATAGTAAAGCAACAAAACTAGGAAAACAAGCACAAGAAAATTGAAACAAGCAAGATAATGCAAGGTAAAATAAATATGGGTAAGTGTAGCCGCTCTACTCTCATAGTATTGCACCGCTGTCACACAGTCGCAACCAAAACATTATAAAAAGGGAACTCGAACCAATGAAGTTGTTGTGTCTCAGCCTGGAACACGCTCAACATGGTCAATGCAAATTTATAATGCTCGTGACGTCACGTAATTTGTGGCGACTCGCCTGGTCGCACAGTAACACCACTACAAATTTGCATATGGTACACCAACAAGGATCGTGATGTGCCCCAAATACATCTTTTTTTACCACTCATAATCATGCTATTGTTATGTTGGTGATCTCAACAACGTGATCCTTATTTTTTACGGCAGGTGCAATACGCTCTTAGCTTCACCAGCACCTTATTGGACAGAGGCAGTAATCAGACAATGGCATTCGGTATGTCAGATTTGCTCTTCGAGCGACAATAACCCACGTTTTCGCATCTCCTTTCGCAAGCCATTATCATTCTTAGCCATCACCTTGGAACTTCGCCTCATCTTCATCTCCGCCTTTTGGCAATTCTTTCTCGTTCAATGATGGATTTGACTCACCAACAGGGAACTTGGCATAAAGACGATGCAGCGATGTACGAAAACATGACATTACGCGGAGGCAGCAAGAGCACAAGCCTGACGCGCGGAGGCATGCAGCCCGCGCGCGAAGGTTGCAGCTGGATGTGAACGCAACGAGGATTCGAAAGCCACAACTGCAAGAGCATGTCCAACAAATACCCGTCCAACACCCAGCGAGCTCCCCGACACCCCGACAAGGTTGCCAATGGCCAGCGTTGTTGGCATTCATGTTGCTAAAGTCGCTTGCTTGTCGGCTGACGATGCTGCTCTCAAGTTGCAAACAACATGGCACCAAATCAAGCCTCTCGAACTGGCTCGGTCCATAGCTGGCGTTAGAAAACTGGTTCACGAGATGGACGCGCAACTTCAGGCTATGATGATTTCCTACCCTATCGAGAAGCTTCGGGCGAGCGAGACAATCATGAGCTGGCTGCTTCGGTTGGTCGAGGTGTAGTCCCCAAACTAGGACGTTTGGAACCTGTAATAATCATCACCAGGAAGCTAACAAAGCTGCTAGACAAGGTCAACATTCTCACAAGTACTCAACCACAGGAGGCTGAGACTCCCTGTGAAGTTTCTGCTGATAATAGGGTTACCACAATGGATGATTCACCAGTGCATGTAGGTCCGCCGGGCACGACAATGATAGCTGCCAGTGTGGCAATCAATGCAGAGACAATATGTGTATGATCTGTGAGAGTTCTGATGTTAGTGAGTGCATGCATCAAGTTGGGAGGGTGGTGAAGACACAAATGCAGAGGCACTAGAGGGACGCCTTGTGGCAATTGAAGGAGAGAATGGCTGGGAAGCGAGGAGTGTCAAAATCTTGAGCTAGGCTAAGGAGCCATAGCTAGTTAGAACGAGAATGGGTATCGAGCAGCTGAGAGAGTCGAGGAGTTTCAACAAAAAGAAGGGGTTTCACTATAGAGCGAGGAGTACAAATAGGCAAGAAGAAAGGTGCACCACCAAACAGAACATTATATAACTACAGTAGTCTACACTACAGGCAGTTACAAAAACAATATATAGAAATATATATTATTCTTGACACGCCCCCATAAGTGCCTGTAGGGAAGAATATGCAGTCAACGCCCCCATAATGGGGTACACGAGGCAGAGTGCGTAGCAGAATGGGAGAGGGCAGGCAAGGAGGAGGAGGGAGAGAGAGGGAGAGAGAGGAGAGGAGGTGGTAGGCTCTGGTTGGTCACCCCCTACATCCCCTCACCCTCCCCCTCCCCCTCCCCATCCCCCTCACACTGCTGCAGGAGCAGCAGAGGGGGGGGGGGGGGGGCAAACGGAGGAGAATGGGGCCGTAGGGCCAGGGGACCACACATCACCCATCACCCCCACACCCGCCACCCCCAGTCCCTCCCCGGGCTCCCCCACACTCTCACACCCTCCCCCCCAACGGCAGCTGCAGCAGAGGGAACAAAAGGAGGAGGAGAAGAGGGGGGGGGGGGGGGGGGGGGGGGCGACGCACGGCCTCCCCGGGCGCCAAAGCAAGCGGCAGAGGGGGCGACGACTGCCCCCCCCTCCCCGAAGGAGCCGCGACAGGTGACGGGAAGAAGGGGGGGGGGGGGGGGGTGCACGTGCCCCCGGTGTGCCGCAGCTGGTGACGAGGCATGGCCGGGACGGGGTCGGGACCGCAGGTGTAGGAGACGGGGCCGGGGCCGAGGGCGGCGAGGTGACGCGGGTGGCACGGGCGGCGCGGGCGTCGTGGTGGGCGGCTCACGGGCGGCTCGCGGGCGGCTCACGGGCGGCTGCACGGGCGGCTGCACGGGCGGCACGGGCGGCTCACGGGCGGCACGTTGGGCGGCTGCACGGGCGGCTGCACGGTAGACACGTCGGGCGGCAGCACGGGCGGCTGCACGAGCGGCTCACGGGCGGCTGCACGGGCGGCACGTCGGGTGGCGCACGGGCAGCTCACGGGCGGCTGCACGGGCGGTGCTGGTCGGGGCCGCTGGTAGGTGACGGGGCCGGGCCGCAAGTGGGCGACGGGGCCGTAGTAAGGGCGGCGGGGCCGCAGTGAAGGGCGGCGAGGCCGCGACGTAGGGCGGCGGGGCCGCGATAGTAGAGAGGCGGCGAGGCCGCGACAGTAGGGCGGCGGGGCCGTGACAGTAGGGCACACCACGGGGCGTGCAGTACACTCAGTAGCAGCGGAAGCAGGAGTCCAAGAGCGGAACACGCTCTGATAGCATGTCAAAGTCTTGAGCTAGGCTAAGGAGCCATAGCTAGTTAGAATGAGAATGGGTATCGAGCAGTTGAGAGAGTCGAGGAGTTTCAACAAAAAGAAGGGGTTTCACTATAGAGCGAGGAGTACAAATAGGCAAGAAGAAAGGTGCATCACCAAACAGAACATTATATAACTACAGTAGTCTACACTACAGGCAGTTACAAAAACAATATATAGAAATATATATTATTCTTGACAAGGAGGTGCAGTGTATGCTAGAACCTAGATTCATATATCTCAGTATATCACAATATCCCCGGATGCGCGAGGCAAATACATGGGGATTAGAAATACAAAGTGCTTGAATCCGAATTTATATGTATACTGAGTACTGTTTGGTATGTTCAGTTCACATCTAAACACTTGGATATTTGTGGTTGCAGTGTAAGAAATGCCAGGGTACTGATGCTTCAATGTCCACAATTCATAGGTATTTTAGAGCGTATGTTTGCCCATTAACAAAGAAGCGTAGAGATTCTGACGGAACCAAGCTGCAGTCTTTTGCAGAATCACCAGTCCATCCATTTCTTGAAGGGCACGTATGATATATGGAAAGACATGTCAGAACATTGTAGCTTACTCATTTCTGTAGGCTATAGTGGGGTATCCCATAGGGGGTACAACCCAATTAGGGTTTCATATTTGTACCCACTTCATTTCATAGTCATTCATTCTCGTTCTAACTTTCTCATGGTATCGAGCAGGTTCCCCCGTGGGAACTGTGCTTAGGGCCCACCACATCGAACTTTTTTTTTCTGCCCGGAGCGCGCTCCGGGCCCTTGCTCTTACCTTTTTTTTCGATCTGCCCTTACGGCCCGAGCGCCGCCTTAGCGAGCCGCCCGCCCTAGCAGCCCGAGCGCCGCCTTAGCGCCCGCGCCCCGCTGCCCGCCCTCGCGCCTCCTTAGCGGCCTCGCCGCCCTGATCTCGCGGCCCCGCCGCCCAAGCGCCCGCGGCCCCCGCCGTCCCTGATCTCACGGCCCCGCCGCCTCAGCGCCCACGGCCCCGCCGCCCCTGATCTCGCGGCCCCGTCGCCCCAGCGCTCACGGCCCTGCCGCCCCTGCTACGCGGCCCCGCCACCCCAGCGCTCCCGGCCCCGCCGCCCCAGTGCTCCCGGCCCCGCCGCCCCTGATTCGCGGCCCCGCCGCCCCAGCGCTCCCGGCCCCGCCGCCCCTGATTCCCGGCCCCGCCGCCCCAGCGCTCCCGGCTCCGCCGCCCCTGATACGCGGCCCCGCCGCCCCAGCGCTCCCGGCCCCGCCGCCCCTGATACGCGGCCCCGCCGCCCCAGCGCTCACGGCCCCGCCGCCCCTGATACGCGGCCCCGCCGCCCCAGCGCTCCCGGCCCCGCCGCCCCTGATACGCGGCCCCGCCGCCCCAGCGCTCACGGCCCCGCCGCCCCTTATACGCGGCCCCGCCGCCCCAGCGCTCCCGGCCCCGCCGCCCGTGCCACGCGGCCTCGCTGCCCCTGGTCTCGCGGCCCCGCCGCCACAGCACTCACGGCCCCGCCGCCCCTTCCTCTCGCGCCACCCACCTGTAGCAGCCGAGCCGCCCAACTGCAGCAGCTGAGCCGCCCAACTGCAGCAGCCGAGCCGCCGGACCGCCAAGCAGCAGTGCAGCCGAGCCGCCCTGCACCCGAGCCGCCCGGCAGCAGAGCCGCCCTACCGCCGAGCCGCCTGGGAGCCGAGCCGCCCGGGAGCCGAGTCGCTGAGTAGCCGAGCCGCCTTTCTACCGAGCCGCCCGACCTGCCCTGCCCGGTGAGCACTGTACCGCTAGCACTGCGTGCCCTTCCCCTACTGCTTGCACTGCTTCACTGTCGTCGTCATGGCTACCCCTAGTGTCCTCGCTTTTGACGCTGAGGGTCGGGCCATAGATTTTGAGGTCTGGCTCGACGACCTGCAGCTGTTTTTACAGTGCGATAGGGCGGACGGTCTGTCTCTCTTTGACCTCACCTCTGGTGCCGTCCCTTCCCCTGCTGCTGATGCTGACGCCACTGTTCACTCACAGTGGGCCACGCGCGATGCTGCTGCACGTCTTGCTGTGCGTCGCCACTTGCCTACTGCTGAGCGCGCGCACTTTAGCCAGTACAAGAGTGCCCAGACCTTGTACGACGCTGTAGTTGCGCGCTACTCCTCCCCTGCCACTGCTGCACTGAGCCGCCTCATGCTCCCCTTCCTCTTCCCTGACCTTGCCGCCTTTCCCACTGTCGCTGATCTCATCACGCACCTCCGCACTAGTGACACTCGCTACCGCGCTGCGCTTCCTGCTGACTTCTGCACCAAGAACCCCCCCCCCATGTACATCACTCTCTACTTCTTAGTCACTCGCCTCCCTGACTCCCTTCGTGTAGTCCGGGACCACTTCCTCGCGGTCTCTCCCACCACCCTCACAGTTGACAGCCTAGAGAAGGCCCTCCTTGCAGCAGAGAAGAGCATAGTCGCTGTAGGAGCCTCTCGAGGTGACCCCCGCGCCCCCATCTTTGAGGGGTGTTCTCCTTCCCCTCTCCTGCCCTCTGTCGCCTCTGCCGCTGCGGCCGACCTTGTTGGTCTTGAGTCGGTCGGTGCGGCGTCTGCCCCTAGCGGGAGACGCCGCTCTGGCAAGGGCAAGGGGGGCAAGGGAGCGGGTGGGGCCAGTGGGGGCGGTGGAGGTGGAGGTGGAGGCGGCGGAGGGAGTGGGGGTGGCGGTGGAGGTGGTAGCGGGGGTGGGGGTGCTAGTGGCGGCAGTGGAGGCGGGGGTGGCGGCGGCGGTGGCGGTGGTAGCGGAGGTGGCGGAGGTGGCGGCGGTGGAGGCGGAGGCGGGGGCGGTGGAGGCGGAGGCGGGGGTGGCGGAGGTGGAGGTGGTCGCAGTGGAGCTTCACAGCGGAGCAGCACTGGGGGAGGTCAGCGCCAGCAGCAGCAGCAGCAGCAGCAGCAGCGTTCTCGCGACGTCCCCACCCCTTAGCAGCTCCGTGAGTGGTACACGCAGCGTCAGCGCGGTGCGGGTTTTGGTCCTTGCACCTACGTTCTCCGCACTGGCGACCGCGCTGGAGAGCAGTGTGGGGGCACCCACACCGCCCAGCGCTGCTTTGGCCGCCTGACGGACGCTTGGCGCCAGCAGTTCCCGGAGGCCGCGGAGATCCCCCGCTGGGGAGAGCTGTCTAGGGCTGGTGTAGCTATCTTTGATCTTGATTTTGATGCTATCCTTGCTGCCATGTATGCTGTGACCATTAGTGATGAGGGTGACTGTTACCGGTGTTTCCAGCCCGACCTGGGCATTGGTACTGCTGCTCCAGGTGCCGGTGAGGCGTCTGCTCTAGGTGCCAGTGAGTCTGTACTCTCAGGTGCTGGTGAGGTTGCTCTCTCAGATACTAGTGCGCCTGCGCTCTCAGGTACTGCGTCGGCTTCGGCCTCCCACACCTTCACTCTTGACTCTGGAGCGTCTCGCTCTTTCTTTCGGGACCGCACCACACTCACGCCGCTTAGTCGGCCGGTTGCGGTTTCCCTTGCTGACCCCTCTGGGGGCCCTGTCCTGTCTCGCTTCTCCACAGTCCTCCCGTGTCCGGCGGCTCCCTCTGGCACCCTGTCTGGTCTCTACCTCCCCTCGTTCTCTACGAACTTGGTGAGTGGTGCTGACCTACAGGATGCGGGAGTCCACCAGTTCACCCCTGCTCGTCAGCGGGTGACGCACTGCACAGAGGCTAGCACGGGTCGTCACCTGGCTACGTTTACACGTCAGCCAGGGTCGAGCCTGTACACACTGACCCCTGCTTCTCCTCCAGGTGCTGAGTCTGGTAGAGTCCCTTCGTCTGGTCAGGTGTTTGCTGCAGCATCCAGGTCTGGTCCTGAGTCTGCCCCCTGTTCGTGTCGCCGTCTGTCTCACGAGACCCTCCTCTGGCACCACCGCCTTGGCCACCCCTCTCTGCTTCGGCTCAGAGGCATGGCCTCCCGTCTTCTTGTGTCTGGTCTCCCCCGGTCTCTCCCTCCCCTTCCTCAGGGCCCTGGCCCTGCCTGTGTCCCCTGTGTCGAGGGGCGCCAGCGTGCTGCCCCTCACACCTCTCAGTTTCCTCCGACAGAGGCTCCGTTGCAGACACTTCACATGGACGTGTGGGGCCCAGCCCGCGTCCGTGGACAGGGTCACGAGCGCTACTTCCTGATCGTTGTTGACGACTACTCGCGTTACACCACAGTCTTCCCCTTGCGCAGCAAGGGTGAGGTCACTGAGGTGCTAATCGACTGGATCCGCGCAGCTCGTCTTCAGCTCAGGCAGAGCTTTGGCTCCAACTTTCCTGTGTTGCGTCTGCACTCGGACAGAGGCGGAGAGTTCTCCTCTGGCCTTCTGCGTGCCTACTGTCGTGCGCGAGGCATCCGCCAGACCTTCACGCTTCCGGACTCCCCGCAGCAAAATGGGATTGCAGAGCGCCGCATTGGCATGGTCATGGACGTCGCCCGTACGTCCATGATGCATGCGGCTGCCCCCCATTTTCTGTGGCCGTTTGCGGTCCGGTACGCAGCGCATCAGATCAACCTCCACCCCAGGGTCTCCAGGCCGGAGACCTCCCCAGCCCTGCTGTGGACGGGGAAGGTTGGCGATGCGTCGGCGTTCCGGGTCTGGGGATCTCGGGTGTTTGTCTGCGACTTGTCTGCGGACAAGCTGTCCCCTCGCGCTGCTCCCTGCGTCTTCCTGGGGTTCCCCCCCGACGCCCCTGGGTGGCAGTTCTACCACCCCACCTCTCGACGTGTTCTGTCCTCCCAGGACGTCACGTTCGACGAGTCGGTACCCTACTACCGCCTCTTCCCCTACCGCACTCCGTCCCTCCCCCCGCCCCCGCTCTTCTTGGTCCCAGGTCCCCCCCCGGTAGACCCCCTCCCCCCTCAGGGTCCTGCCCCTTCAGGTGTGTCCCAGGTAGACGCGGTCGAGCCTGTCGAGGTCACTGGTGACTCTGGTGCTGCTGCGGGAGCTGAGCCTGTCGTCGCTGAGACTGGAGGTGCTACGCCTGAGGGTGCAGAGCCTGGGGGTGCGGAGTCTGGGGGTGCTGAGCCTGGGGGTGCTAAGCCTGGGGGTGCTGAGCCTGGGGGTGCTGAGCCTGGGGGTGCTGAGCCTGGGGGTGCTGTGCCTGGGGGTGCTGTGCCTGGGGGTGCTGTGCCTGGGGGTGCTCTGCGTGGAGGTGCTTCGTCTCGCCGAGAGCCACTCTCCCCACAGGAGCTGCGTGAGTGGTTTGCCAGGCGCTGGAGGCGTGCTGCTAGTGCTGGGGGTTCTTCGGCTGCAGAGGGTACTGCTGCCGAGTGTCCCGGAGGTGCTCGTACTGTGGGTGCTGGAGCTGCTGGGTCTGAGGGTTCTCCTGGAGCTGGTGCTGCTAAGGGTGTTGGCGCTGAGACTGCCGCTGGAGGTCCGCCTGGCAGTGCTCCTGGTGGTGCTGCTGGAGGTTCTGGAGCTACTGGAGGTGCTGCTGGAGGTGCTGGTGGAGAGGGTACTCCTGCTGGGGGTACTGGTGCTGTCTCTGCTGTTTCTGGCGTCGCCGCGCGGCCCCGACCGTACTTCGTTCCGCTCCTGCAGCAGGTTCTTGGTCTTACACCTTCTCTTGGTCCTCCTCCTCCTCCCTTAGAGGGTCCACCGCCTGTCCAGTCACAGCCACCGCTACAGCCTGCCTCCCCTTTGCCTGCTCCTTCTCCCTACGCTGGTCCGACTGGAGGTCTTACTGAGCGTCGTGAGCCTGCGTCTCGTCCTGCGTCGCCTGTTCGTACTGCGCGTGCTAGTGGTCGCGGGTCGCTACACCGTCCTCCTCCTGTCCCTGGCACGCACCGGATGTCACTGCGTCCGTCCACTGCTCCTCTGCGTGCCCCTTTGCCTTCTCCTCCCGCTTCCTCTCTTCCTGCTCTTGCCGACCCGGAGTCGGACTCTCTTCGTGCTGCCAGTCCTACTGTCACGCGTCTCCTTGCTACTGCTGTCACTGACCCTTCCTTCGAGTCGTCTGCTGCGTCTGCCCTTGTCACTGAGCTTGTCGACTTTGCTGCGCGCTGTCGTCTAGACTACGCTGCCAGTCTTGTCGCTGAGTCTGAGTCTGCCTGTCCTCCGTCCGTCGGGGGTGAGTGTGCCCTTGGCACGGACGTCCTTGAGGACAGGCAGGAGGAGTTCCAGTGTCTGGCCGCCGCTTCACCTCATCTCACGTCTGTACTGCTAGCCCCTGAGGGAGACCCGGATGCACCAGACATCCCGACTCCGCGCTCTTACGCGGAGGCGATAGAGGGTCCCTACTCCTCTCAGTGGCAGGCAGCTATGGATGCAGAGATGGCTTCCTGGAAGTCCACAGGCACCTACGTCTACGCTGTTCCCCCTCCTGGGGCGAACATCGTCAGTGGCATGTGGATTTTCAGGGTGAAGCGGCCGCCGGGTTCTCCGCCTGTCTTCAAGGCGCGTTACGTGGCTCGTGGCTTCAGTCAGCGGCAGGGGGTTGACTACTTTCAGACCTTCTCCCCCACCCCGAAGATGACCACTCTTCGGGTTCTGCTGCACGTTGCTGCTCACCGTGACTACGAGCTGCACTCTCTCAACTTCAGCACCGCCTTCTTGCAGGGCAGCCTGCACGAGGAGATCTGGCTGCGTCGCCCACCTGGCTTCACTGGGTCTTTCCCTCCTGGTACCCAGTGGAGTCTCCGGCGTCCAGTCTACGGTCTCCGCCAGGCGCCACGTGAGTGGCACGACACACTGAGGACTACGCTGGCGGCACTTGGGTTTGCTCCCTCCACTGCAGACCCGTCGCTGTTTCTGCGCACCGACACCTCTCTGCCGCCGTTCTACATCCTCGTGTACGTCGACGACTTGGTCTTTGCCACAGCTGACACTGCTGGACTCGCCTACGTGAAGTCCGAGCTGCAGAAGAGACACACGTGCACTGACCTGGGTGAACTGCGCAGCTACCTTGGCTTGCAGATCACCCGGGACAGAGCACGCCGCACCATTACCCTGACTCAGTCACACATGGTGCAGCAGGTCCTTCAGCGCTTCGGCTTCACGTACTCCTCGCCTCAGGCCACTCCTCTGCCTACTCGCCACTCGCTCTCAGCTCTGCCTTCGGATGAGTCCGTAGAGTCGAGTGGCCCGTATGCAGAGCTTGTTGGCTGCCTCATGTACCTGATGACCTGCACACGACCTGACCTTGCATACCCTCTTAGCATTCTCGCACGCTATGTTGCTCCTGGGAGACACCGACCAGAGCACATGGCTGCAGCGAAGAGGGTGTTGCGCTACTTGTGCAGTACGTCGGGCATGGGGCTAGTGCTTGGAGGGCGCAGTCCAGTGGTCCTCACTGGGCACGTAGACGCTTCTTGGGCTGACGACCAGGCTACGCAGCGGTCGTCACAGGGTTACACCTTCAGCCTTGGTTCCGGCTCTGTTTCGTGGCGGGCTACCCGCTCGTCTTCTGTTCTCGGCTCCAGTTGTGAGGCTGAGATCTACGCTGGGGCTATGGCTGCACAGGAGTTACGCTGGCTCACCTACCTGCTGACCGACCTTGGAGAGCAGCCTCGTTCTCCTCCAGTCCTGTACGTAGACAACAAGGCCATGCTGGCCTTGTGTCGAGAGCAGCGACTGGAGCACAGGACAAAGCACATTGCTCTCCGCTACTTTCTTGCTTGTGAGCTACAGCAGCGTGGACAGTTGCGACTTGCGTACATGGCCTCTGAGGCCAACACTGCTGATGTCTTCACCAAGGCACTTGTGCCTTGTGATCATCAGCGTTGTTGCACGCAGTTGGGTCTTGTGCCTGTCCTGCCTCACTTGCTCACTTCTTGACTTTGCTTGTACCTTCTGCTATATATACTCTTGCTCTTGCTCGCTTGACTCTTGTATATCTTTATATATGATCTTGCATGTGAACTGGCCTTGTGGCCCTTGAACTTGTGCTCGGAATGTGTGGTGACTTTGTGATCCACCCTGAGCTTTGCTTTGCTTTGCTTGACTGGTCTTGTGACCCCTTGTTCTCCCCCACTTTGCCTATGGGGGTGTGTCAGAACATTGTAGCTTACTCATTTCTGTAGGCTATAGTGGGGTATCCCATAGGGGGTACAACCCAATTAGGGTTTCATATTTGTACCCACTTCATTTCATAGTCATTCATTCTCGTTCTAACTTTCTCAAGACACGTACAATCTACTGTAAATTTTTATTTTATTCTCGTCACCCACGATTATGTGTATTCCTTAGTATGTACAACATGTACACCATGGAAAGATAGAGCATAGTTACCCCCTAAAAAAACTGAATTGACAAACGACCCTCGACAACAGCCCAACACTCTGCCCTAGGAAGGGAAGATCATGCGTGTCACCTCCCACGTTTCTTTTTCACCCCTCTCACCCCCTTCCCCACTCTCACCCCCCCCTCCCCTCCTGCTCCTACTTACATCCGTGCATCCCCTCACGTGTATTTCTTGTTACATAGGGTAGGGATAGGTTGGTGATAACGAGCTGTTTCGATTTTGCCTTCACTATACATTTCACTAAAGCAGTCCAAACTGTGGCTGTACATGGTTTGTTTCTATGGTGTACTCATACGGCAAAACCCGAAATTCATGAGTGCTGACGGGAAATGGCCCCGCCCTCGCTTCGATGAAGCAGACTTCGCAGTCAGGGGCGCGCAGAAGTCGATGCAGACTGCGCGCAGAAGTCGATGTCAGCTGTCAAACTCATATGCTATAGTCTATCTAGGCTGTAGTGGGGTAGACACTAAGGGGTATGGTTTCCTAGGGTTTCATACTTGTACACACATTCCTTAGTCAATCATTCCTCATTCTTCACATGGTATAGAGCGGGTTCCCTAGTGGGACCGTTTCTTCCAAGGGCCCACCTTCGAAAGTTTTTTTCTAGCCTGCCCTAAACGCGCTTTGCGTCCTGCCCGAAAATGTTGCGGCCCCTTAGTGGCCTGCCCCTTCACGGCCCCTTAGTGGCCCCTTCGCGGCCCCCTTAGTGGCCCCCTTCGCGGCCCCTTAGCGGCCCCTTCGCTGCCTCTTAGCGGCCCCTTCGTGGCCCCTTAGCGGCCCCTTTGCTGCCCCTTAGCGACCCCCTTAGCGGCCCCTTAGCGGCCCCCTTCGCGGCCCCTTTGCTGCCCCTTAGTGGCCCCCCTTCGCGGCCCCTTAGCGGCCCCTTCGCGGCCCATTCACGGCCCCTTCGCGGCCCCTTAGCGGCCCCTTCGCGGCCCCTTCCCTGCCCCTTCGCGGCCCCTTAGCGGCCCTTCGCGGCCCCGCCCCGTCACCAGTCGCGGCCCCATCCTGTCGCCACCCGGGTGTCCCCCCTCCCTCGTCGCGACGCCTCCGCGGGACTTGCGCGTCGCCCTTGCCTCGTCGCGACACCCCTGCGGGACCCGCGATGCGCGACTCTTGCGTGTCGCAACGCCCCTACGGGACCCGGGCGTCGCCCCCGCTCGTCGCGACGCCCCTGCGGGACCCGCGCGGCGTCGCCCCTGCCCGCCGCGGCGCCCTGCCCTAACCCGCGCCCCTGCAGCAGCCGCCCCTGGTCCCTGGAGCAGCCCCCCCTGCAACAGCCACCCCAGGTCCCTGCAGCTGCCGCCCCTACAGCTGCCGCCCCTGGCCACTGGAGCAGCCGCCCCTGCAGCAGCCGCCGCTGGCCCCTGGGGCAGCCGCCCCTGCAGCAGCCGCCCCTGGCCCCTGGAGCAGCCGCCCCTAGAGCAGCCGCCTCCCCACCCCCCCCCTGCAGCAGCCGCCCCTGAACTTCTGCAACCGCCCCTGGACCTCTGCAGCCGCCCCTGGCCACTGGAGCAGCCGCCCCTGGCCCCTGGAGCAGCCGCCCCTGCAGCAGCCGCCCGTGGCCCCTGGAGCAGCCGCCCCTGCAGCAGCCGCCCCTGGCCCCTGGAGCAGCCGCCCCTGCAGCAGCTGCCCCTGGCCCCTGGAGCAGCCGCCCCTGCAGCTCCCACGGAGCCCTCGCCCTGTAGTGGTGCCGGCCTCGCCATTGCCGCCGTCGTACGCCTGCCCTTCTTGCCACTGGTGAGCACTGTCTTGCCCGTACTACTGTTGCTGCTGCTCCTGCTGCTACTGCTGCTACTACTGCTACTGCTGCTCATGCTGCTACTGCTGCTCGTGCTGCTCCTACTGCTACTGCGCTTTCTACTGCTACTGCTGCTCCTGGCGTGGCCAGATGCAGCTCCAGCGCCGTCCACGTGAGTCCCTCATGCCCCAACAGCTTCGTGAGTGGTACGCTCGTTGGGGTTGTCGGGGTGGCCGTAGTGGGAGTCGTCCTGGAGTGAGTAGTTCCAGAGCTTCTTGTAGTGGCCAGGTGCATCTGCAGCGTCGTGTGCGCGCGGTCCCTTCGCCCCCACAGCTTCGTGAGTGGTACGCTAAGCGTGGAGGGTCACGGGGTTCTGCTCGCTGCCCATACATCATTCGCACTGGTGCTAGGACTGGCCAGCCTTGCGGGACGTTTGGTCAGACAGAGTCCCGCTGCTTCGCCCGTCTGAGCGACGCCTGGCGTACAGAGTTTGGCGACGCGGCTGAGCTCCCCTCCTGGGTGGAGCTGCTTAGGAAGAGGGTAGATGTCTATGCTCTTGACTATGATGCTATCCTCACTGCCATGTATGCATTGCCTACTAGTGCTGAGGGTGTCTGTTACCTGTGTGTGCCGCCTGAACCCGGTCTAAAGTATGCTGCTCTCGGTACTGGTGAGGCTGCTGCTCTAAGTGCTGGTACGTCTCCTGCTCCAGGTGCTGGTGAGGCTACTGCTCTAGGTGCTCGTGGGTCTACCGCTCCACGTGCTGGTGAGTTTGCTCTCTCTGGTGTTGCGCCTGCTGCGGTCTTGCACACCTTCACCCTTGACTCGGGTGCTTCCCGCTCCTTCTTTCGCGACTGCACCACACTCACGTCGCTTAGTCGGCCGGTTGCGGTCTCTCTGGCAGACCCCTCTGGGGGTCCTGTCCTTGCTCATTTTTCCACTGTGCTACCGTGTCCAGCGGCCCCATCTGGCTCCTTGTCAGGTCTTTACCTCCCCTCGTTCTCTACGAACTTGGTGAATGGTGCAGACGTGCAGGATGGGAGAGTTGACCAGTTCACTCCTGCGAGTCAGCGGGTGACCCACTCTACGTGTGCTCGGACGAGCCGACACTTGGCCACGTATACCCGTCAGCCGGGGTCGAGCCTCTACACACTGACTACCGAGTCTCCTCCGGTTACTGCGTCTGGCCAGGTAGCTACGTCGGGTCAGGTGTTTGCTGCAGCGTCCAGGTCTAGTCCGGAGTCTGCCCCCTGCTCGTGTCGCCTCTTGTCTCACGAGACTCTCCTCTGGCACCACCGCCTTGGTCACCCCTCCCTGCCTCGTCTTCGAGGCATGGCCTCCCGTGTCCTTGTCTCAGGTCTCCCCCGGTCCCTCCCTCCCCTTCCTCTGGGGCCTGCCCCTACCTGCGTTCCCTGCGTCGAGGGGCAGCAGCGCGCCGCTCCTCACTCCTCCGAGTTTCCGCCGACACAGGCTCCGCTGCAGACTCTTCACATGGACGTATGGGGCCCAACCCGCATCCGTGGACAGGGTCACGAGCGTTACTTCCTCCTGGTGGTTGACGACTACTCGCGTTACACCACGGTGTTCCCCTTGCGCAGCAAGGGTGATGTCACTGGGGTGTTGATCGACTAGATCCGCGCTGCTCGTCTCTAGCTCAGAGAGACTTTCGGCTCGGACTTTCCTGTTCTGTGTCTGCACTCCGACAGAGGTGGAGAGTTTTCCTCCGACCTTCTGCGAGCCTTCTGTCGTGCGAGGGGCATCCGCCAGACGTTCACGCTTTCGGCATCTCCACAGCAAAATGGGATTGCTGAGCGCCGCATTGGCATGATCATGGACGTCGCTCGTACGTCCATGATCCATGCGGCTGCTCCCCATTTTCTGTGGCCGTTTGCGGTTCAGTACGCAACGCATCAGATTTACCTTCAGCCCCAGGTCTCCTTGCCGGAGACCTCCCCCACCCTGCGGTGGACGGGGAAGGTTGGCGATGCATATGCGTTCCATGTCTGGGGATCTCGGGCTTTCGTCCGAGACTTGTCTACGGACAAGCTGTCCTCCCGTGCTGTTCCCTGCCTCTTCCTTGGCTTCCCCCCTGACGCGCCTAGTTGGCAGTTTTACCACTCCACCTCGCGCCGTGTTCTGTCCTCCCGGGACGTCACGTTTGACGAGTCGGTTCCGTACTACTGTCTCTTCCCCTACCGCGCTGCCCCCCTCCCCCCCCCCGCCGCTCTTCCTCGCGCCAGGCCCCCCCCCGGTAGAGCCCCTCCCCCCTCAGGGTCCTGCCCCCTGAGGTGTGTCTCAGGTAGACGCAGTCGAGCCTGTCGAGGTAGATGTTGACTCTGGTGCAGCTAGGGGTGCTGAGCCTCCAAGTGCTGGGTCTGAGGGTGCTGAGCCTGAGGGTGCGGAGCCTGGGGGTGCTGATTTTGGGGGTGCTGAGCCTGGGGGTGCCGATTCTGGGGGTGTTGAGCCTGGAGTTGCTGAGTCTGGGGGTGCGGAGCCTGCGGGTGCTGGGCCTGCTCGAGTGGAGCCTGGTGGTGCTGGGCCCGGAGGTCCTTCGGGTGCTTCGTCTCGGCGGGAGCTGCCCTCTCCCTAGGAGCTGCGTGAGTGGTTTGCTCGCCGTTGGAGTCGTGCTGCTCGAGCTGGTGGTGCTTCCGGTGCTGGAGGCTCTGCGGCTGATGGAGGTTCTGGAGCCACGGGTCCCAGAGGTGCTCATACCGACGGTACTGGAGCTGCTGGGCGTGGTGGTGATACTGGTGCTGTAGCTGGAGGTGCTGCTGGCGTAGGTGCTACTGGAGCTGGTGCTGCTGCGTCTTCCGGTGGTCCTGCTGGAGCTGGAGCTGCTGGAGGTGTTGGCGCTGGAGGTGCTGCTGGAGCTGGTGGTGCTGCTGGCATTGGTGCTGATGCTGGTGGTGCTGGTGCTGTCCCTGCTGGTTCTGGAGGCGCTGCGCGGCCGCGGCCGTACTTCGTTCCGCTCCTTTAGCACGTTCTTGGTCTTCCGCCCTCTACTGGTCCTGCTCCTTCATTAGAGTGTCCACCGTCTGTCCAGTCCGAGTCACAATTACAGCTCGCCTCCCCACTGCCTGCTCCGCCTCCCTACACGAGTCCTACTGGAGGTCTTGCTGAGCATCGTGAGCCTGAGTCTCGTCCTGCGTCGCCTGTTTGTGCTGCTCGCACTGGTCGTCGTGTTCCGCGTCAGCGTCCCCCTGCGGTCCCGGGCACGCACCAGATGGCACTGCATCCTTCCACTGCTCCATTGCGTGTCCCTTTGCCGTCTCCTCCAGAGTCCTCTCTTTCTGCCTTTGCTGACCCGGCTTCTGACTCCCTTCGTGCTGCCAGTCCTACTGTCACGCGTCTCCTGGCTACAGTTGGCGCTGACCCTTCCTTTGAGTCCACTACTTTGTCTGCCTTAGTTGCTGAGCTTGTAGACATTGTTGCTCACTATCGTCTAGACTACGCCGCGAGAATTGTTGCTGAGTCTGACTCTGTCTGTCCTCCGTCCGTCAGGGGTGAGTGTGCTCTTGGCACGGACGTCCTTGAGGATAGGCAGGAGGAGTTCCAGAGCTTTGCTGCTGCTTTACCTCATCTCGTGTCCATACTGCTTGCCCCTGTGGGAGACCCGGATGCACCAGACATCCCGACTCCGCGTTCCTACGCAGAGGCGATAGAGGGTTCCTACTCCTCTTAGTGGCAGACAGCCATGGACGCAGATATGGCTTCCTGGAAGTCCACACGCACCTACGTTGACAAGGTTCCCTCACCTGGGGCGAACATCGTCAGTGGCATGTGGATTTATAGGGTGAAGCGGCCGTCGGGTTCTCCGCCTATCTTCAAGGCACGTTACGTGGCTCGAGGCTTCAGTCAGCGGCAGGGAGTTGACTTCTTCCAAACCTTCTCTACCACCCCGAAGATGACCACTCTTTGGGTGCTGCTGCACATAGCCGCTCAGCGTGACTACGAGCTTCACTCTCTTTACTTAAGCACTGCTTTCCTACAGGACAGCCTGCTTGAGGAGATCTGGCTGCGCCGCCCTCCTGGCTTGACTCGGTCGTTTCCTCCTGGTACACAGTGGAGCCTCCGGCGACCAGTCTATGGTCTACGCCAGCCTCCACGCAAGTGGCACGACACACTGAGGACTATGCTTGCGGCTCTTGGGTTTGCTCCTTCTACTGCTGACCCGTCGCTGTTTCTACTCACCGACACCTCGCTTCCGCCGTTCTACATCCTCGTGTACGTCGACGACTTGATCTTTGCTACTGCTGACACTACTGGACTCGCCCACATGAAGTCCGAGCTGCAGAAGAGACACATGTGTACAGACCTGGGTGAGCTGCGCAGCTATCTTGGCTTGCAAATCACTCGGGACAGAGCACGGCGCACCATTACCCTGACTCAGTCACACATGGTGCAGCAGGTCCTTGAGCGCTTCGACTTCACGTACTCCTCGCCTCAGGCCACTCCTCTGTCTACTCGCCACTCGCTCTCAGCTCTGCCTTCGGATGAGTCCGTAGAGCCGAGTGGACCGTAATCAGAGCTTGTTGGCTGCCTCATGTACGTGATGACCTGCACTCGTCCTGACCTAGCATACCCTCTTAGCATCTTGGCACGCTATGTTGCTCTCGGGAGACACAGACCTGAGCACATGGCTGCTGCGAAGAGGGTGTTGCGCTACTTGTGCAGTACGTCGGGCATGGGGCTCGTGCTTAGAGGGCGGAGTTCAGTGGTCCTCACTGGTCACGCAGACGGTTCTTGGGCTGACGACTTGGCTACGCAGCGGTCGTCATAGGGTTACACCTTCAGCCTTGGTTCCGGCTCTGTTTCGTGGCGGTCTACCCGCTCATCTTCTATTCTCGGCTCTAGCTGTGAGGTCGAGATCTACGCAGGGGCCATGGCTGCACAGGAGTTACGCTGGCTCACCTACCTGCTGATCGACCTGGGAGAGCCGCCTCGTTCTCCTCCAGTTCTGTACGTAGACAACAAGGCCATGCTGGCCTTGTGTCGGGAGCACAGACTAGAGCACAAAACGAAGCACATTGCTCTTTGCTACTTTCTTGCTCGTGAGCTGCAGCAGTGTGGTCAGCTGCGCCTTGCTTACGTGGCCTCTCAGGCCAACACTGCTGATATCTTTACCAAGGCACTTCAGCCTTGTGATCATCAGCGCTTTTGTACGATGCTAGGTCTTGTGCCTACTTGGCCTCACTTGCTCGCGTCTTGACCTTGCTTGTACTGTGATCTATCTATACCTGCACTTGCTTGTTTAACTTTATATATATACCCGTGCATGTGAACTGGCCTTGTGGCCTTGAACCTGTGCTCCGAATGTGTGGTGACGTTGTGATCCACCCTGAGCTTGCTTTGCTTTCCTCGACTGGTCTTGTGACCCCTTGTTCTCCCCCACTTTGCCTATGGGGGTGTGTCAAACTGATATGCTATAGTCTATCTAGGCTGTAGTGGGGTAGACACTAAGGGGTATGGTTTCCCAGGGTTTCATATTTGTACCCCACACATTCCTTAGTCAATCATTCCTCATTCTTCACATCAACCTGTCCGCGGAATTCGACGTCCAACTGTCCTTGGAGATCGACGTCGACCTGTCCGCGGAGTTCGACGTCGACCGCCCGCAGAAGTCGACAAAGTTGTTTGGTCGACAAAATTATGCGGAGGTGCTGGTCAAGCCCGAAGAGGACTCGGTCTATGAGCCCGAAGAGGATGCGGGTCAACGACCTCGTAGAGGAGCATTAGTCGACGAGCTCTGCTCGACGAGCTCGTCTCAATGAACGTTGTTCGTCTGAGCATCGTCGAGCTGGTTGACGGAAGTCGCTCGACTGCGAAATCTGATGTATGGGCGAATGTCGCCCATGTGGTTTTCGCGAAGTCGACCTGCACAACGGCATCACGTGCTCGACGGTACACGGCTGGCAAAATCGTCTACACGTGTTCTACCTGGCACCTGCGCAATGTGCCTGGTGGCGCTATGGTCTACTTGTGTCAACGGGAGATGTGTGTCGGCCCCGTCCTCGCTTGGGCGGAGCCGACATCGGGGTTGGGTGTACAAGAAGTGCAGCCGGCTTGCAGCAGTGGGTGATGCCGGCTTGGGCGAGCTGGTCGACGGATTTGGTAGACCGGACGGGGCCACTGGAATGCCGTCGACTTGGGAAGCCGCCGGCTGACTTCAACTGGTGGTCGATGATGGGGCTTGTCGACTTGGAAGTCGGCGCCGACTTGGGGAGTTGCCGACTTTGTGAAGTAGGCTAGAGGACGTCGACCCGGGTGGCCGGCGGGCGCGTATAGCAGCTGGTCGACACTGGCCACACAAGTTGACGCCGACTTGGTGGTTGCCCGGTCGACCAGGTTACCTAGATGACGAGGTTCTGCGGAGGCACGCGACAGTCACCCAGGTGTTCGTGGCGAGACCGACCTTGGTGGTGGTATCCCGGGGTCGACGTCGATGATCAGATGCATTCGTCAGCACGAAGTTGATTTGGTATGTGCGATGTGCATATGACACGGCACAGGACGCGAATCATCTGCGAGCACCTGCGAAGTAGGTGCGCTGCTGTCATGCAAGAGCAATACTGGACGCCATCGGCCTGCAGCGTTGGCACGCCGTCGACTTTGCACTGCTGGAACGCGATCAACCAAGTGCTAGAACGCGGTCGACCCTGCTGTGCTGGAAGTTGTCCCGCTTGCATGCTAGCTCTGATGTAGTCTTGTCTTACCAACTTCGTTGTATTGTTGTTATCAACTTTTGCTAGTGAAATTCTTGCGGTTTTGCCCCGTAACGCACAACTGCTAGAGAACGACTAAGTGAACAAACGCAGAGATCCCTCCTACCCCGTGCCTAGCCCGTAGTCTAGCTCCCGTTGATAGAGTTGTCTCCGCATGGTGAAGTGAGCATGGAAGGCACACGACTTACCTTGCAGTCAGGTCAACGTAGTTGTCAGTACCTATTTCGTGTTCGTAGGCTGGCAGCTGTGCAGTATTCACTATGGTAGGCGTCGTAGGTGACATGGGGGTGGTGGACACCCTGGAAGCACAGCTAGAGGATGCGAGGAGACGCCATGAGGCCCAGGATTACGGAGCAATCCCCTAGGCGGTCGTCGAGGCTGGACTCTGCACTGTGTAGGCGACAGAGCACCCTTCTTGGCCTGCCTCTCCTCGACCGGTGAACACTGGTCGGTGGTGGCCAAGTCGGCAGCAGTGCGGGAGGCACGTCGTAGGCGTGGGCGGCGTTGACGTGGGCGTTAACGCCGGTGGTGGCCAAGTCCGCAGTAGTGCGGGAGGCACGTCGAGGCAGCGAGGAGTGATTCACGCCGATTAAGTCGGCGGCGTTCAAGCACGAGGGATGCAATCATCGGCGGCTGCAGCCACCTCACAGGGTGACGTTGGTGGAGGTCGGAGCGGAATGACGCCGATGTCGGCGACTCATGTGACAGCGGGTGGGATAGCACCCATCTACGGCTACTTCAAGTTCACGCCGGACAGAATCTCGGTCACCCCCCTACTCGTTGGTCGGCCGGACATCCTCACCTGGAAGGAAGCCATTGAACCCCAGCTGGAGATGGCCGGGCTGATCGGCTTTGCCAGGGGCACTGTGGCGACGCTGGAGGAGCACTACCCCGATCTGCGTGCGGAATTTTGCGTCGTGCAGTAGCTGACCTTCACGGCCATCTCGCTGTGCTGCTCGACGGGCGTGCAGATCACCTTAAAGTTGTGCAAGGAGTACCTCGATGCCGGCCACCGGGCGTGGCACTTCATCAAGTCGACGTACCAGGTCACTGACGACCTGTACATCGGCCAGCTTGAGGAGCAGCTGTCGCACATACAGATGGGCGAAGAGGAGATGGCGACTGACTACTGCAACTGGACTCGGCGAATTCTCGCCACCATGAGGATGGCCGGAGTGCATTACTCGGCGGCGTCGTACCTCACGCACATTATAAAAGGACTCACAAGCAGCTACAACCTGCTGAAGCGATTGGCGCTGGCGCTGAGCACAAGGGCGACACTGAACGAGGACTCCCTTACCTCGTACATTCTGCAGGATGAAGCGATGCAGGAAGCTGAGCGGTCCTCGGAGCTCCTACGGCAGGTGAACTACGTCGCCCCGGCGAAGCAAGGTGGTCGACCGGGGCAGCGCGGGCAGTCTGGCGGTAGTGGTAGCAGTGGCTGGAGGCCGATCAAGGACGCCAACAAGAAGAAGTCGGCCAAGGATAGCGGTCGTGGAGGAGGAAGTTGACGTCGGGAATGCTGGCTGTGGCAACCCCGACCACCTCTCCTTCGAGTGCCCTGACCGCAGTGACTCCGACGACGACGACGCCAAGGGAGGCCGCGGGAGGTCTGGCAGCCATCGCCCATATCGAGGCAAAAACCAGCCGCGCAAGGAGAAGCAGTCGACCAAGTCGTCGACCTCGGCGAAGGACGCCGACTCCCCTGCTGGTGGCAAAGGGCGAGACGACAAGGAGGCGTTGTGCTCGTTGGTCGGCGTCGTCAAGCCGACCGTCTCGTTGGCTCCGAAGGCTGGCGAAGACTTCCAGGCGATGGCGGCGGCCGTGCAGGCGAACCCTGCGGTAGTCCTACTCAACAGCGGCGGCTCGCATCACCTGATGGGGATGAAGGAGGTCTTCGTCGACCTACAGCCAAGCGGTGACGTCAAGCACGCGCGCGGCTTCAATGGGGCGCTGCAGGACATCCAGGGCCGCGGCATGTCAGAATCCCAACCACTAGACCATTGGGATAAAAGGGCTTGTTTAAGTAGCGGGTCAGTGCGCCCATAACCCCCCAGGCCAGCGTGCCTGTAACCCTTCCCTAGGATCAATCGGGGATCACCAGTGGACCTCTGACACCCCCCCGCACTGGGATGCCCGAAGTGCATACACCGGGATTCAAACCCGAGACCGCTCTGATACCATGTCAGAATCCCAACCACTAGACCATTGGGATAAAAGGGCTTGTTAAGTAGCGGGTCAGTGCGCCCATAACCCCCCAGGCCAGCGTGCCTGTAACTCTTCCCTAGGATCAATCGGGGATCACCAGTGGACCTCTGACACGGCACTGTTGCTCTACAAGGGGAGGCTAGGAAGCAGGTGCTCATCCCCGTCGTGCTCTACTTCCCGGGCGTACATGCGAACCTGCTTTCGGCCGGCCAGCTGAAGGAGAGCGGTGTGAACCTGCAGGAGGACGGCGATGGTATGTTGCTCGTCTCGGTGGCGGGAGACATTCTCGGTTGGGCGTCCTACAACGGGCGAGTCCTCTGCACCGACCTGCGTCCATGCTCGGCAAAGTCGACAACGCCCACGACGGAGGTCCTGGCCCTGCAAGCAATCGTCTCAACGACGAAGTTGACGCCAGACAAGCTACATGCAAGGCTTGCACACGTCGGCATGGACACCATCCGGAGCTTGGCAAAGCACGAGGTCGCCACTGGGCTGGACCTCAAGTCGGCGTCCGGCGCCGACTCGCCGTGTGTCTAGTGCTTCGGCAGGAAGCTGGCGCGGCACACCTTCCCCAACAAGGGCTCCGACGCCGACGACGTGCTGGCCGTCGTGCACATCGACCTGTGCGGGCCATTCCGAGTGGCTGCCAAGGATGGCAGCCTTGGCAGCCTGTACTTCTTGCTGTTGAAGGACCGCAAGAATCTCTACGTGCGGGTAAGGTAGGTCGCCAAGAAGTCTGATGCGCTGCAGGAGTTTGTGCGGTGGCTGGCGGTGGCTGAGCGACAGACGAAGAAATCGGCGTTAATGTTGCGCTCTGACGAGGGAGGTGAGTTCCTCAGGAAGTAGTTCATCGACTTGGTGAACAGCAAGGGGATCGTACACGACCTGACCTACCCCTACACCTTGCAGCAGAACGGCATGGCGGAGCGAGAGATGAGGACGGTGGTGGAGTCGGTGCAGACGATGCGGCTGCACATGGGTGTGCAGCACCACTGGTGGCATCTCACTCTGCGGCAGGCCGTCTGGGTCCGCAACTGACTAGAGAGGTCGATGCTGCCGCCGGGGACGACGCTGCCGCCGGGGACGACGCCATACCTGCTGTTGACCGGGAAGAAGCCCGACTTGTCACTGGCACGAGTGTGGAGCTGCATGGCGCAGTTCCTCGTCCCCGAGCAGCAGCGGGGTGGGAAGCTGAAGCCAAAGGCCAGGTGGGGCCTTCACCTCGGCTTGTAGAAGGAGAGCAAGGGCTGGGAGCTCCTCGACATCGTTGACAACAGGGTGGTCACCACGTCGGACGTGGTATTCTACGAGAACATGTCGCTGGAGGTGTGGAAGTCGGAGCATGGGCCGGCGTCGGAATGGACGTCGACCACCCCGCCGACGGACACCTCGACGGCGACGCTCCCTCTGCTCGCCGAGGTCGGTGAGCTTGCTGCTGAGGACGTCAAGGATGTCATCTCTTCCTTCCCCTCCCCTTGTGACCGACCTGCGTGGGATGAGTCCGGTGTTGGCCTCCGATGATGAGGGGAGAAGTGGGGCGTCGCCTATGGCACCGGCCAAGAGCATATCCAGTGGCCGAAGTGACGTCCAGCAAATCGACATGAGAGTGAAGTCGACGCCTGCAGGGGAGGAGCAGGCCGAGGAGGTGCAGCCAACTTTTGTGAAGCCGGCGAAGAAGGTACCAGCAGGGCAGCAGGCGACAGGGGAGCAGGCAGCAGCGACTTCGACCACAGAGTAGTCGGCAACTAGGCAGTCAGTAGGGAGGCCGACCACAGGGGAGAATTCAGTGGGGAAGCCGACCGAGGTGCAGCAGGACGACGAGGGCAACAAAGTCGGTGACAATGGAGGGGACGCCTAGGAGTCCAGCGACAACGAAGTGGTGGAGGTCTAGCCAGGACCACGGCGTACAGGCCGACTTGGAAGGCCACCTGACTTCTTCATACTGGCCGCCTTCACCGCGGTGTACGTCATGGACGACGACGACTTGGCGTACGACGACGACGACTTGGTGTACGACAATGCCGACGACAACTTAGCGTACGACGACGCCGACGACGACGACGACCTGCCCGAGCTCGACCCCGAGCACCGTTTCTACATCGCGACGATGACGGTGAAGGAGGCACAGGCGAGATGGAAGGGCAAGGCGGTGAAGGCCGCCATGGAGGAGGAAATCCGTAGCCTCCTCGCCATGGGCACCTGGGATCTAGTCGAACGCCCACCCGGGGTGAACATCATGAAGAACCGGTGGGTGCTGACGACAAAGTACCACATCGACGAGAAGGCGAGGCTGATCGTGAAGGGCTTCACGTAGGTGTACGGCGCCAACTACGACGAGACTTACGCGCCTACGTCGCGCTGAGGATCTTCCTTAGCATCGTCGCCTTCCTTGAACTTAACTTGATGCAGCTCTACATGAAGAACGCCTTCCTGCAGAGCAAGCTCAACAGGGTGCTGTACATGTACCAGCCGGACTACTTCAATGACGGGACCGGCCGGGTGTGCAAGCTGCTGAAGAGCCTCTACGGGCTGAAGCAATCGCCGCTGTTGTGGTACAAGGCACTCAATGACGTGCTGATTGGTGCTGGCTGGAAGAAAAGCCAGGTCGACAAGGCTCTCTACTACAAGGTGACCTGTTGGGTGTTGGTCTATGTCGACGACCTTCTTGCCTCCAGCAGCAGCACCGAGATGCTGAAGGAGTTGAAGGAGCTGCTGGATACCGCCTTCGAGCTGCGCGAGATCTTGCCAGTGCAAAAGTACCCCAGGCTGGAGATAGTGGGCGACAGGCCGGCAAGGAAGCTGTGGCTCCACCAACAGGGCTACACCAACGAGCTGCATAGTCGGTTCCTCGACGAGGAGAAGACCGGGCGCACCCTGAAGATGCCGGTCTCGTTCGACGCCTACGCCGAGCTCACCTTCGACGACGAGGAGGCACAGGAGTGCCAGGAGGAGGAACACCGGCAGAAGGTCGGCTCGCTGCAGTTCGCGGCGACGACGACAAGGCCAGACATCGCCTTCGCCTTCAGCAAGCTGGGGAGTGGCCTTACGGTGAGGAGTGACCAGCACTGGCGCGAGGTCAACCGCTGTCTCGCCTACCTCGCCAACACGCGTGACACCGCCTTGGAGTTCGGTAGTGGTCCAAAAACGCTGAAGCTGGTCGGCTATGTGGATGCTGACGACGCCAGTGACAAGCAGAACCGGACGAGCGCGGGCGGCTACGTGTTCGTCTATGAAGGGGCCGCAGTCTCGTGGTCGAGCCAGCGCATCAAGTGCGCGACATTGTTGTCGACCGAGTCGGAGTACGTGGCGGCAACCGAAGTTGGAAAGGAGGAACGCCGCCTTCGCTTCCTCCTCGCAGAGTTCCGGCAGCTAGACGCTGGGACACCGACTGTCCTTTGTGTGGACAACAAGTCGGCCATCACGGTCGTCGAGGGCATGGGGTTGACGGGCAACCTCAAGCACATGGAGCGGCGACAAGCCTGGCTGCAGCACATGGTGAAGCGCGGGAAGTTCACGCTGAAATACATCCCGACCACCGAGCAGCCGGCCGACTTCCTGACGAAGGCGCTGCACTATCCGGCCTTCAACCGGTGCTCCGTTGCGATCGGCCAAGTGCGTCTGGCCGACGTGGGCGACGGCGACGATGACGTGCAGCAGTAGGTGCCATGCCCTTCTGCATGGCTGGTGCGGTGACCGGCGTGCTTTGTGTTGGGTGCACGCCAACGATTTATTCTCTGAGGAGTGCTGCCGTGTGGGCTGAAGGCCCAAGCGTGAACGCGGCAGGGGAGTGTCAACGGGAGATGTGTGTTGAGCCTGTCCTTGCTTGGGTGGAGCCGACATCGGGGTTGGGTATACGAGAAGTGCAGCCGACTTGCAGCAGTGGGTGATGCCGGCTTGGGCGAGCTGGTCGACGGATTTGGTCGACCTCACAGGGCCATTGCAATGCCGTCAACTTGGGAAGCCGGCGGCCGACTTCAACTGGTGGTCGACGATGGGGCTCGTCGACTTGGAAGTCGGCACCGTCTTCAGGAGGTCGCCGACTTCAAGAGGTAGAAGTAGGTGCTGACTTAGGAAGGCGCCGACTTGGGGGTGCCGACTTGGGGAGTTGCCGAATTTGTGAAGTCGGCTAGAGGACGTCGACCAGGGTGGTCGACGGGCGCGTATAGCAGCTGGTCGACACTAGCCACACAAGTCAACACCGACTTGGTGGTTGCCCGGTCGACCAGGTTACCTGGATGACGAGGTACTGTGGAGGCACGCGATGGTCGCCCAGGTGTTAGTGGCGAGACCAACCTTGATGGTGGTATCCCGGGGTCGACGTGGCTGATCAGATGCATTCGTGCGCACAAAGTTGATTTGGTATGTGCGATGTGCATGTGACAAGGCACAACACGCCAATCACCTGCGAGCACCTGGGAAGTAGGTGCGTGGCTGTCATGCAGGAGCAATGTTGGACGCCATCGACCTGCAGCGTTGGCACGCCGTCGACTTTGCAGTACTGGAACGCGATCGACCAAGTCGTGCTGGAATGCGGTCGACCGTGCTGTGCTGGAAGTTGTCCCGTTTGCATGCTAGCTCGGTTGCAGTCTTGTCTTACCAACTTCGTTATATTGCCCAGTGAATGCACAACTGCTAGAGAACGACTAAGTGAACAAACGCAAAGATCCCTCTGCGGAGATAACTGCAGCAACGAGAGCTAGGCCACGCGCTAGGCACGTGTGCTCGTGTGATCTCTGCGTTCGTTCACTTAGTCGTTTCCTTGTGTTCACGCTCCTTGCTAGTTCACGGGGAGAATTTGCAAGAGTTTCACTAGGAAAACAACACAACAACGATAGCAACAACATTGGCATCACAAACTACATCAGTGCTAGCTAGGCTGCTGGTTGACCTCCAGCGCAGCACGGTCGACCGCGCTCCAGCGCAGAAGCGCTCGCACCGCTCCAGCGTTGCAGAGTAGCGGTTCGCCAACGTTGCAAGTCCACAGTGTGCCAGTGCTGCAGCAAGTCGGCTGCACAGCGCTGCACCCGCATGGCAACGGTGCACCTGCTTCGCAGGTGCGTGCAGCTGGTTGGTGCGCACTTCCCTGTCACGTGCACAACGCAGACGCCTGGCAGACTCCACGCCAGTGACTGTGCCCACCAGCCACGTCGACCTCGGGATACCACCCCCGAGGTCGGCCTCGCAGACTCCACCCTGGCGACACTCGCGCACGTCGCCCGGGTATCCCGATCGACCGGGCAATCACGCCTGGTCGACTCGCGCAGTTCGTAGCCGGTCACGCATGCCCGGCGTCCCCAGTCTGGCGTCCAGGCGCCCAGAACGCCTTCCGAACCCCCTGGTCGGCGTCCAGACGCCCAGGACGCCGACCAAACCTCCAGAGCGGCGTCCCTCCTCCCAGGACGCCGACCAGACACCCAGGTCGGTGTCTGGTCCCCCCGGGACGCCCAGGTCGGCGTCCGGACCCCCAAGACGACGTCGACCAGGCGCCCGGGTAGTCATGGCGACGCCCAGCTCGGCGTCCAGCTTCCTAGGACGCCGTCCAGGCGTCCGGGACGCCAACCAGGCCTCCAGGGCGGCATCCTCCTGCTCGGCGCCCTTGCAGTGGCCCCCGTGCCCACTACTGCAGGTCGGCTGCAACCAGCGCACATCCGACCACAAGGTTGGCTCCGCCCAAGCGAGGACGGGGCCTTACAACGCTCCCGTTGACACTCCCCTGCCGCGTTCACGCTTGGGCCCCCAGCCCTCACGGCAGTACAGCTCCGAGAATAGCCCGTCGACGTGCACCCAACACACAGCACGCTGGTCACCGCACCAGCCATGCAAGAGGGCATGGCACCTACTGCTGCACGTCGTTGTCGCCATTGCTTAAGTCGGCCAAGTGCACCTGGCCGATTGCGACGGAGCACCGGTTGAAGGCCGGATAGTGCAGCGCCTTTGTCAGGAAGTCGGCCGGCTGCTCAGCGGTTGGGATGTACTGCAGCGAGAACTTCCCGCGCTTCACCATGTGCTGCAGCCAGGCCTGTCGCCGCTCCGTGTGCTTGAGGTTGCCCGTCAACCCCATGCCCTCGGCGGCCGTGATGGCCGACTTATTGTCCATTCGCAGGACAGTCGGCTTCCCGGCGTCCAGATGCCGGAATTCTGCGAGGAGGAAGCGAAGGCGGTGTCCCTCCTTGCCAGTTTCAGTGGCCGCCACGTACTCGGACTCGGTCGACGACAACGTCGCGCACTTGATGCGCTGGCTCGACCAGGAGACTGCAGCCCCTCCGTAGACGAACACGTAGCCACCCGTGCTCGTCCTGTTCTGTTTACCACCAGCGTCGTCGACGTCCACGCAGCCGACCAGCTCCAGTTACTCAGGTCCACCGCCGAACTCCAGGGCAGTGTCACGTGTGTTGGCGAGGTAGGCAAGGCGGCGGTCGACCTCGCGCCAGTGCTGGTCGCTCCTCACCGTGAGGCCGCTCCCCAGCTTGCTGCAGGCGAAGGCAATGTCCGGCCTCGTCGTCGTCGCCGCGAACTGCAGCGAGCCGACCTTCTGCCGGTACTCCTCCTCCTGCCGTTCCTGCGCCTCCTCGTCATCGAAGATGAGCTCGGCGTAGGCGCCGACCGAGACCGGCGTCTTTGGGGTGCGCCCGGTCTCCTCCTCGTCGAGGAAGCGCCTCCGCAGCTTGTCGGCGTAGCCCTGCTGGTGCAGCCACAGCTTCCCCGCCGACCTGTCGCGCACGATCTCCAGCCCGAGGTACTTCTGCACCGGCGAGATCTCGCGCAGCTTGAAGGCAGCTTCCAGCAGCTCCTTCAGCTCCTTCAGCATCGCGGCGTTACTGCTGGCGACGAGCAGGTCGTCGACGTAGACCAGCACCCAGCAGGCCACTCCACCCTCGCCAACCTTGAAGTAGAGAGCCTCGTCGACGTGGCTCTTCTTCCACCCGGCGCCGACCAGCACATCGTTGAGCACCAAGTACCACAATAGCGGCGACTGCTTCAGCCCGTACATGCTCTTCAGCAGCTTACACACCCGGCCGGTTCCATCGTTGAAGTAGTCCGGCTGGGACATGTACAGCACCCGATCGAGCTTGCTCTGCAGGAAGGCGTTCTTCATGTCGAGCTGCATCAGGTTGAGGTTGAGGACAGCGACGATGCTGAGGAAGATCCTCAACGTGACGTAGCTGCTCATCGGCGCGAACGTCTCGTCGTAGTCGGCGCCGTACACCTGTGTGAAGCCCTTCACGACCAGCCTCGCCTTCTCTCGCTCGACGGTGTCGTCGATGTGGTACTTCGCCGTCAACACCCACCGGTTCTTCATGGCGTTCACCCCCGGCGGGCGTTCGACCAGCTCCCAAGTGCCCATGTTGATGAGGCTGCGAATCTCCTCCTCCATGGTGGCCTTCACCGCCGGGCCCTTCCAGCTCGCCAACGCCTCCTTCACCGTCATCGTCGAGATGTCCCAACGGTGCTCGGGGTCGGCTAGCATGTCGGGGTCGAGCTCCGGAAACTCCTCATCATCCTCGGCGTCATCGTACAGCAGGTCGTCGTCATCGTCCACGTCATACACCGTGGTGAAGGCAGCGGGGACGAAGAAGTCAGGCGGCCTACGAAGTCGGCCTGAACGCCGTGGTCCCGGCTGGACTTCCTCGGCATCCCCTCCATCGTTGCTGTCGTCATCGCCCTCGGCGTCTTGCTGCTCCTCAGCCGGCGTTCCAACCGACTGCTCCACTGTGGTCGGCTTCCCAGCCGACTTCTCCCCTGTGGTCGGCTCCCCTGCCGACGGCCCGGTCGCCGATTGCTCCATGGTCGGCTTCACGGCAGCCTGCTCCCTTGTCGGCTGCTGCTCCTCGACCTGCTCCTCCCCTGTCGACTGTAATCCCACGTCGATTCGCCGCTCGTCACGTCGGCCACCGGCGATGCACTTGGCCGGCGCCGAAGGCAGCGTCCCACGACTCCCCTCATCGCCGGAGGCCGACACCAAGGTCAGCCCACGCAGGTCGGTCACGAGGGGAGGGGCACGGGTCAGAGGGTGAGGGGTAGGGGTGTGGACGTCCTCAACGTCCTCAGTAGCAAGCTCACCGACCTCGGCAAGCAGCGGCAGCGTCGCCGACGAGGTGTCAGAGGGCGGGGTGGACGGCGACCGGCCGGACACTGGCCCATGCTCCGTTTTCCACTCGGCCAGCGACATCTCCTCGTAGAACACCACGTCCGACGTGGTGACCAGTCGGTCGGTGTCGACGTCGAGGAGCTCCCAGCCCTTGCTCGCCGCGGACACGCCAAGGTGCAGGCCCCACCTGGCCTTCGGCTTCAGCTTCCCACCACGCTGCTGCTCTGGGACAAGGAACTGCGCCATGCAGCCCCACACCCGCGCCAGCGACAAGTCGGGCTTCTTCCCGGTCAGCAGCTGGTACAGCGTCGTCCCCGGCGGCAGCGTCGACCTCTCAAGGCAGTTGCGAACCCAGACGGCCTGCCGGAGTGCGAGGTGCCACCAGTGGTGCTGCACGCCCATGTGCAGTAGCATTGTCCGCACCGACTCCACCACCGTCCTCATCTCCCGCTCCACCATGCCGTTCTGTTGCGGGGTGTATGGGCAGGTCAGGTCGTGGACGATCCCCTTGCCGTTCACAAAGTCGGTGAACTGCTTCCCGAGGAACTCCCCTCCCCGGTCTGAGCGCAGCATCAACACTGACTTCTTCGTCTGTCGTTCAGCCACCGCCAGCCACTGCACGAACGCTTGCAACGCATCTGACTTCTTGGCGACCGGCTTCACCCACACGAAGCGGGTCTTGCGGTCCTTCAGCAGCAAGAAGTACAGGCTGCCATCCTTGGCAGCCACGCGAAACGGCCCGCACAGGTCGATGTGCACAACGGCCAGCACGTCGTCGGCGTCGGAGCCGTGGTCGGGGAAGGTGTGCCGCGCCAGTTTCCCGCCGACGCACGAGACACACGGGGAGTCGGCGTCCGTCGCCGACTTGAGGTCCAGCCCAATGGCGACCTCGTTCTTCGCCGAGCTCCGTATGGTGTCCATGCCGACATGCGCAAGCCTTGCATGCATCCGGTTCGGCGTCCACTTCGTCTTCGAGACGATCGCCCGCAGAGCCACGACCTCCAGCGTGGTCGATGCTGACGTCGTCGTGCAGGGACGCAGGTCGGTGCAGAGGACTTGCCCAGAGTACGTCGCACGCCCGAGCACCTCTCCTGTCGATGAGACGAGTAGCATGCCGTCTCCGTCCTCTTGCAGCTTCACGCCATGCTCCTTCAGCTGGCCGGCCGACAACAGGTTGGCTCGCACACCCGGGACGTACAACACGTCGGGGATGAGCACCTCCTTCCCGGCCTCTCCTTGCAGAGCGACGGTGCCGCAGCCCTGGACATCCTGCAGCGCCCCATTGAAGCCGCGCAGATGCCTGATGGCGCCGCTCGGCTGCAAGTCGACGAAGGCTTCCTTCGTCCCCATCAGGTGGTGGGAGCAACCGCTGTCGAGCAGGACCACCGCCGGGTTCGCCTGTACAGCTGCCGCCATCGCGTGGAAGTCCTCTCCGGCCTCCGGTGCTATAGAGATGGTCGGCTCCACGATGCCGACTAGCGAGCACGACGCCGTCTTGTCGTCTCGCCCCTTGCCGCCTGCAGCGGAGTCGGCGTTCTTCGCCGAAGTCGATGTCTTGGTCGACTCCTTCTCCTTGCGCGGCTGGTTTCTTTCACGACGAGGACGACGGCTGCCTGACCTCCCACGGCCTCCCTTAGCGTCGTCGTCATCGGAGTCACTGCGGTTGGGACACTCGAAGGAGAGATGGTCGGGGTCGCCGCACAGCCAGCACTCCCGACGTCGACCTCCACCTCCACGACCGCTGTCCTTGGTCGACTTCCTCTTGTCGACCTCCTTGGCCGGCTTCCAACCACTGCTACCACCACCGCCAGACTGCCCGCGCTGCCCCGGTCGGCCTCCTTGCTTTGCTGAGGTGACCAAGTTTGCCTGCGCCAAGAGCTCCTGCGACCGCTCGGCCTCCTGCATCGCCTCGTCCTGCAGGATATACGAGGTCAGGTTGTCCTCGTTGAGCGTCGCCCTTGTGCTCGGCGCCATAGACAGCCGCTTCAGCAGGTTGTAGCTGCTCGAGAGACCCTGCATGACATGGGTGATGTACGACGCCGTGGAGTACTGCGCGCCGGCCATCCTGATAGTGGCGAGAATTCGCCGGGTTCGGTTGCAGTAGTCTGTCGCTGTCTCCTCGTCACCCATACGTAGGTGCGTCAGCTGTCCCTCCAGCTGGGCGATGAACAGGTCGTCGGTGACCTGGTACGTCGACTCAATGAAGTGCCACGCCCGGTGGCCGGCGTCGATGTACTCCCGGCACCACTTCAAGGCGATCTGCACGCCCGGCGAGCAGCACCGCGAGATGACCGTGAAGGTCAACAGCTGCACGGCGCGAAACTCCGCACGCAGGTCGGGGTGGTGCTCCCCCGGCGTCGCCACGGTCCCTCGGGCGAAGCCGATCAGCCCGGCCATCTCCAGCTGGGGCTCGATGGCTTCCTTCCTGGTGAGCATGTCAGGTCGACCGGCCAGCGGAGGGGTGACCGAGATCCTGTCCGGCGTAAACTTGAAGTAGCCGTAGCTCGGTGCAATCCCACCTGCCGTCACCTGGGACGCTGACATCGGCGACAATCCGCTTCGTCGTCCTCCGACGTCACCATGTGAGGAGCCTGCAGCTGCCGACGACTGCATCCCTCGCGCCTGAACGCCGCCGGCTTCACCGGCGTGTATCACACCTCGTTGCCTCGACGTGCCTCCCACACTGCTGCTGACCTGACCTCCACCGGCGTTGACGCCCACGTCGACGCCGCCGTCATTGTTCACCGGTCGAGGAGAGGCAGGTCGAGAAGGGGGGTGCTCTGCCGCCCACACGGAGCGGAGTCCGGCCTCGACGACTGCCCAGGGTATCGCCCCATACTCCTGGGCCTCATGGCATCTCCTCGCATCCTCCAGCCGTCCCTCCAGGGTGTCCATCACCTCGGCGTCGCCTACGCGCACGCTAGTGACTGCACGGCTGCCGGTCTACGAACACGATTGGTATGTGCTAAGTCGGCTAGACTGAACTACGTCGCGGTGTCGTCCACGCTCACCGCACCATGCGGAGATAACTGCAGCAACGGGAGCTAGGCCATGGGCTAGGCACGTGTGCTCGTGTGATCTCTGCGTTCGTTCACTTTGCCGTTTCCTTGTGTTCACGCTCTTTGCTAGTTCACGGGGAGAATTTGCAAGAGTTTCACTAGGAAAACAAGACAACAACGATAGCAACAACATTGGCATCACAAACTACATCAGTGCTAGCTAGGCTGCTGGTCGACCTCCAGCGCAGCACGGTCGACCGCGCTCCAGCGCAGCAGCGCTCGCACCGCTCCAGCGTTGCAGAGTAGCGGTTCGCCAACGTTGCAAGTCCACAGTGTGCCAGCGCTGCAGCAAGTCGGCTGCACAGCGCTGCACCCGCAGGGCAACGGTGCACCTGCTTCGCAGGTGCGTGCAGCTGGTTGGTGTGCACTTCCCTGTCACATGCACAACGCAGACGCCTGGCAGACTCCACGCCAGCGACTGTGCCCACCAGCCACGTCGACCTCGGGATACCACCCCCGAGGTCGGCCTCGCAGACTCCACCCTGGCGACACTCGCGCACGTCGCCCGGGTATCCCGATCGACCGGGCAATCACGCCTGGTCGACTCGCGCAGTCCGTAGCCGGCCACGCATGCCCGGCGTCCCCAATCTGGCGTCCAGGCGCCCAGAACGCCTTCTGAGCCCCCTGGTCGGCGTCCAGACGCCCAGGACGCCGACCAAACCTCCAGAGCGGCGTCCCTCCTCCCAGGACGCCGACCAGACACCCAGGTCGGTGTCTGGTCCCCCCGGGACGCCCAGGTCGGCGTCCGGACCCCCAGGACGACGTCGACCAGGCGCCCGGGTAGTCGTGGCGACGCCCAGCTCGGCGTCCAGCTTCCCAGGACGCCGTCCAGGCGTCCGGGACGCCAACCAGGCCTCCAGGGCGGCATCCTCCTGCTCGGCGCCCTTGCAGTGGCCCCCGTGCCCACTACTGCAGGTCGGCTGCAACCAGCGCACATCCGACCACAAGGTTGGCTCCGCCCAAGCGAGGATGGGACCTTACAACGCTCCCGTTGACACCCTCCTACCCCGTGCCTAGCCCGTAGCCTAGCTCCCGTTGATAGAGTTGTCTCCGCAACTAGCACCTACTTGGTAGGTGCGCTCATGCGCAGAAGTTCACCTGCCTCTGCAGCGCTGGCAGACCGTTGCGGTGCAACGGTGGCAGACTAATGTGCTGCAGTGTTGGCAAGCCGCTTTTTTGCTGCGCTGGTAGAGTTCGCCCTTCATAGGGCTTGCTAGGTGTTGCAATGCCATTCTAGCTATATCGACTTGCATGCCTCATTGTAATCTAATGCTCTTCGAATTTCCTTGGTGAAATTCTTGCCAAACTTCTCTATGAATACAGCAAGTAGTGGGAATGCTAGTAGAACGCTACGATCACTCGCACAACCCCGTGCCTTCCTCTGTAGTCCACTGCCGTTGTGTAGTGACTCTCTGCAATGAGAAATGTGGGGTCGTTAGGGCGCGTCTCCTCCCTCCATCGATCATGCCCTCGATCGATTGAGGGACAGCTACAGTGCCACTGTAGCATCGAGATTTCAAGAGCACATGCGAATGTACTGTAAAGTGTGCCCAAGTGCGATTGTTGTAGTCACTTGCACGCACCGATCTGGGAACGCAGACGTGAGCACCAAGCTCAGGCTCTAGGGCCCTGTTCGGCTGGCTCATCAAGCACAGGCCCGGGCATCGGCTACAATAAAACGACCACCCTCAAAACTTATGAGATAAGTGAGTGACAGGTTATCAAGGCCCGGAATTGGCGCACGGCTGCCGAAGCGAACTGGTGCTGGATGACTGCCAAACATTTTTTTTTGCCCCTGTTTTGGGAACCCAATGCGCGTTCCAGGAACCATCCTCTTCTGGCAGCTGCCGCACCACTGATGCGCGCATGGTTCACCGTCTTGAGGATGCACCATGTGCGTATCAGCTGATGCAGGGCAGCCCCGTCAAGGCCGCCAAAAAACATTCAGCGCGCTTTTTAGCACACACCTACCCGCTCTAAGAAATCGAACACCCTTCAACGCCAACATTCCTGCCTTAGGTGCGAGTTTCCCCTCCTTGAATATTTCTGGTCCCTAATCAGCAAGCGTTAAGGCGGTCATGAAGGGTGTAGTGAAGGTAATATTTGCCTTCCGCGAGCTTGCGACATTTCGACAAAAACGAGAATGATGTGACTAACAGGAACAAGAGTACAAATATGAAACCCTAATCTGGTGTACCCCCTAAGGTGTAACCCACTACAGCCTAGAACCACATAAACATATAATGTTTGACACACCCCCATAGGCAAAGTGGGGGAGACCTAGGGGTCACAAGACCAGTCAAGGTAAAGCAAGGCAAACAAGCTCAGGGTGGATCTCGAGGATTCCACACAAATTCCGAGCACAAGCAAGCGGTCACAAGACCAGTTCACATGCAGATTTATAATAGAGCAAGAAGTACAATGATCACAACCTAGCAAGAGTAAACATGCAGGTATATATATATATATATATATATAGTGATCACAGTACAGGCAAAGTCAAGAAGTAAGCAAGTGAGGTCCAGTCGGCACAAGGCCTAGAAGAGTGCAAAAACGCTGATGGTCAACAGGCGGAAGCGCCTTGGTGAACACATCAGCACTGTTGGCCTCAGTGGCCACGTAACGCAGACGAAGCTGACCACGCTGCTGTAGCTCTCGAGCTAGAAAGTAACGCAGAGCAATGTGCTTCGTCCTGTGCTCCAGTCTGTGCTCGTCACACAAGGCAATGGTTGCCTTGTTGTCGACGTACAGCACTGGAGGAGAACGAGGCTACTCTCCAAGGTCCGTCAGCAGGTAGGTGAGCCAGCGAAGCTCCTGGGCAGCCATGGCCGTGGCGTAGATCTCAGCCTCACAGCTGGAGCTGAGAACAGAAGAAGAGCGAGTAGAACGCCAAGAGACAGAGCCAGAGCCAAGGCTGAAGGTGTAACCCTGAGACGACCGCTGAGTAGCCTGGTCGTCTGCCCAAGAAGCGTCTGAGTGCCCAGTGAGAACAGGCCGGTCTCGCCCTCCAAGCACTAGCCCCATGCCCGACGTACTGCACAAGTAGCACAATACCCTCTTAGCTGCATCCATGTGCTCCTTCCGGTGACGGCCGGGAGCGACATAACATGCTAAGATGCTGAGAGGGTATGCAAGGTCAGGTCGCGTGCAGGTCATCAGGTACATGAGGTAGCCCACAAGCTCTGGATACGGACCACTCGGCTCTACGGACTCATCCGAAGGCAGAGCTGAGAGCGAGTGTCCCGTAGGTAGAGGAGTGGACTGAGGCGAGGAGTACGTGAAGCCGAAGCGCTGAAGAACCTGCTGCACCATGTGTGACTGAGTCAGGGTAATGGTGCGCCGTGCTCTGTCCCGGGTGATCCGCAAGCCAAGATAGCTTGTTAGTTCACCCAGGTCTGTGCACGTGTGTCTCTTCTGCAGCTCGGACTTCACGTGAGCGAGACCAGTTGTGTCAGAAGTGGCAAAGACCAAGTCGTCGACGTACACGAGGATGTAGAACGGCGGCAGTGAGGTGTCGGTGCGTAGAAACAGCGACGGGTCAGCAGTAGAAGGAGCGAACCCAAGAGCTGCAAGAGTAGTCCTCAGTGTGTCGTGCCACTCACGTGGCGCCTGGCGGAGACCGTAGACTGGCCGCCGGAGGCTCCACTGGGTACCAGGAGGAAACGACCCAGTGAAGCCAGGTGGGCGGCGCAACCAGATCTCCTCGTGCAGGCTGCCCTGCAAGAAAGCTGTGCTGAAGTCAAGCGAGTGGAGCTCGTAGTCACGCTGAGCAGCGACGTGCAGCAGAACCCGAAGAGTGGTCATCTTCGGGGTCGGGGAGAAGGTCTGGAAGAAGTCAACTCCCTGCCGCTGACTGAAGCCTCGCGCAACGTAACGCGCCTTGAAGACAGGCGGAGAGCCCGGTGGCCGCTTCACCCTGAAAATCCACATGCCACTGACGATGTTCGCCCCAGGTGGGGGAACCTCGTCGACGTAGGTGCCTGTGGACTTCCAGGAAGCCATCTCTGCGTCCATGGCTGTCTGCCACTGAGAGGAGTAGGGACCGGCCATCGCCTCTGCGTAAGAACGTGGGGTCGGGATGTCTGGTGCATCCGGGTCTCCCTCAGGGGCAACAAGCATGGACACGAGATGGGGCAAAGCAGCAGCAAGGCAACCAAACTCCTCCTGCCTGTCCTCTAGGACGTCAGTGCCAAGGGCACAGTCACCTTTGACGGACGGAGGACAGACAGACTCAGACTCAGCAACAAGACTGGCAGCGTAGTCTAAACGAGACACAGCGGCAAAGTCGACCAACTCAGCAACTAAGGCAAACGCAGCAGCGGACTCAAAGGAAGGGTCAGTGACAACCGTAGCGAGGAGACGTGTGACAGTAGGACTGGCAGCGCGAAGGAAGTCGGACGCCGGGTCAGCAAGAGCAGGAAGAGAGGACGCAGGAGTCGACGGGAGAGAGACACGCTGTGGAGCAGTGGACTGACGAAGTGCCATCTGGTGAGTGCCTGGGACAGCAGGAGGACGCTGACGCTGGACACGACGACCAGAGGTAGCAGCACGAACAGGCGACGCTCGACAAGACGCAGGCGACACAGGACGTGACGCAGGCTCACGACGCTCACCAAGACCTCCAGTCGGACCAGTGTAAGGAGCAGGCACAGGGAGAGGGGAGGCAGGCGGTAACTGTGGCTGTGACTGGACAGACGGCCGACACTCAAAGGCGGAAGGAGGAGGCTGACCAAGAACCTGCTGAAGGAGTGGAACGAAGTACGGCCAAGGCCGTGTAGCAACTCCCGAACCAGCAGTGTCACCAGCGGCAGGGTCCGCAGCACCAGCAGCAGCACCTCCAGCAGCACCTCCAGCAGCACCGCCAGCAGCAGCAGCACCTCCAACATCAGGGTCAGCAGCACCCGCAGCAGCTCCAACGCCCGGGTCCTCGGACCAGCCTCATCTCCAGCAGCACCAGCAGCACCGCCAGCTCCAGAGTCCGCAGTACCAGTAGTAGTGTCAACCCCGGGGACCCCAGCACCAGCAGCCCCACTACGAAGACTGATGTGCCGAGCCTACCACTCCCGGAGCTGTGGGGAAGAGGGCGGCTCCCGCCGCGGCGGGGAAACACGAGCACCAACTCCAGCAGCACCGCGAGCCCGAGACGCACCCCGCCGAAGGCTGCAGTACCGCGAGTACCACTCACGCAGCTGCTGCGAAGAGGGAGCTCCTCCAGGCGTCTCACAGTCAGCTGCAGTACCCCCAGACTCAGCAAATCCAGGCTCAGCACCCCCAGACTTGGCAACCCCAGGCTCAGCACCCCCAGACTCAGCACCCCCACGCTCAGTACCCCCAGACTCAGCACCCCCAGGCTCCGCACGCTCAGGCTCCGCACGCGGAGGCTCAGCACCCCTAGCCGGACGCGAGTCGACAGCTACCTCGGCAGGCTCAACCGGGTCTACCTGGGAGACACCTGAGGGAGCGGCACCCTGAGGGGGGAGGGGGTCTACCACTGCAGCACCTGGCGTGATGAAGAGAGGCGGGGGAGGGAGCGGGGCAGTGCGGTAGGGGAAGAGGTGGTAGAAGGGCACGGACTCGTCAAAAGTGACGTCCTGAGAGGGGAAGACGCGGTGCGAGGCGGGGTGGTAAAACTGCCAGCCAGACGCATCCGGGACAAAGCCAAGAAAGACACACGGAGCAGTGCGGGAGGAGAGCTTGTCCGCAGACGTGTCGCGAACAAAAGCTCGGGATCCCCAGACACGGAAGCGTGACGCATCGCCAACCTCCCCCGTCCACAGCAGTGTGGGCGAGGTCTCCGGAGCGGAGACACGGGGCCAGAGGTTGAGCTGATGCGCAGCGTACCGGACCGCAAACGGCCACAGAAAGTGGGGGGCAGCCGCGTGGACTAAGGAGGTACGAGCGACCTCCATGACCAAGCCAATGCGGCGCTCAGCAACCCCATTCTGTTGTGGAGAGGCCGGAAGCGTGAACGACTGGCGAATGCCGTGCTCGGCACAGTAGGCTGCCAAGAGGTCGGAGGAGAACTCGCCACGTCTGTCAGAGTGCAAGCGCAGGACAGGAAACTCAGAGCGAAAACGCTCTCGCAGCTGAAGACGTGCTCTGCTGATCCAAGGGATCAGAACATCAGGGACTTCACCCTTGGTGCGCAAGGGGAAGACCGTGGTGTAGCGCGAGTAGTCGTCAACAACGATCAAGAAGTACCTCTCCTGGCCCTGACCACGGACGCGGGCTGGGCCCCACACGTCCATGTGGAGCGTCTGCAAAGGAGCAGTCGTCGGGGGGAACGAGGAGGAGTGAGGGGCAGCGCGCTGCCGCCCCTCGACACAGGGAAGACAAGGAGGAGCAAGGGAGGGTGGGAGGGGAGGGAGTACCCTAGGAAGACCAGAGACAAGGTACCGGGCGTGCATGCCCCGAAGGCGTTGCACTGACGGTTGACCAAGTCGATGGTGCCAGAGGACTGTCTTGTGCGCCAGAGAGCGACACGAGCAGGGGGCTGACAGCTGACCTGACGCAGACGCAGACGCCGCTACCTGAGGGGACTCAGTGGTCAGTGTGTACAGGTCCGACCCCGGCTGCCGAGTGAAGGTAGCCAGGTGACGGCCCGTCCGAGCACACGTGCAGTGTGTCACGCGCTCGTAGGCAAGGGTGAACTGGTGAACACCCCCATCCTGAAGCGCACAACCCGCCACCAAGTTCGTAGAGAACGAGGGGAGGTGGAGACCTGACAGTGTGCCCGACGGGACAGCAGGACAAGGAAGGACAGTGGAGGAGGGCGCAATGACCGGACTCCCAGAGGGGTTAGCGAGGGAGACAGCGACTGGTCGAGCAAGGGGCTCAAGAGCAGTGCGGTCACGAAAGAAACAGTGCGAAGCGCCTGAGTCTAGAGTGAAGGTGTGCAGTGCCTCAGTGGACTCAGTAGTACCTGGGGTGGCGGACACACAAGCACCTAGAGCAGTAGCCTCACCAGCACCTGGGGCAGCAGACACGCAAGCACCTAGGGCGGCAGCCTCACTCGTGCGGATGCCTGGGTCAGGCGGAACACACAGGTACTGGTCCTCCTCTCCACTAATAGTCAATGCATACATGGCTTTGAGAATAACATCAAAATCAAGAGCATAGATATCGATATCCTTCTTGAGGAGATCAGCCCACTGAGGGAGCTCAGGAGCGTCAGGAAACTGAGCACGCCAAGCGTCATCCAGGCGAGAGAAGCAGCGCTGCGCAGTGTGCGCCCTCCCGCACGTCTGTCCCTTGCGGCGACCAGTGCGGATGACGTACGTGCAGCTAAGGCTACCCCCCCCGCCCCCGTGCTGTAAGTACCACTCACGAAGCTCCTGGGAGGACTGAGGGTGCTGCGTGCTCTGGCCAGTGCCAGAGCCTCCACGACCACCGCCGCCGCCGCCACCACGACCACCACCGCCCCTGCCGCCGCCACGTCCACCGCCGCCCCCACCACCGCCCCCACCCCGGCCACCGCCGCCGCCGCTGCCTCCACCACCCCCACCGCTGCCACTAGCCCCTCCAGCCCCGCCACCGCCTCCACCGCCGCCACCACCCCCACCACCGCCTCTCCCGCCGTCACCCCCGCCGCCCTTGCCTCCCCTGCCCTTGCCGCTGCGGCGCCCGCTGGGAGCGGACGCGGACCCGACCTGCTCAGCACCAAGGAGGTCGACAGCAGCAGCAGAGGCGACATAGGGGAGCAGGGGGGAAGGGGAACACCCCTCGAAGAACGGGGTGCGGGGGTCGCCATGAGAGGCACCTACAGCTACAATACTCTTCTCAGCTGCAAGTAATTCCTTCTCTAGGGCGGCAATGGTGAGCTCAGTGGGGCAGCGAGCTAGGAAGTGGTCCCTGACTGTACGCAGAGTGTCAGGGAGGCGGGTGACTAGGTGGTAGAGAGTGAGCCAGAGCGGCGGAGGGTTGGAGGCAAGAAACTCAGCGGGCATGGCTGCACGGAAGCGGGCATCACTAGTGCGGAGGTGAGTGATGAGGTCAGCGACTATCTGGAAGGCGGACAGGTCCGGGAACAGGTAGGGAAGCGAGAGGCGGCCTAGTGCAGCTGAGGCCGGGGAGGAGTAGCGCGCAACTACAGCAGTGTACAGGGCCTGCGCAGTCTGATGCTGGCCAAACTGCTCGCGCTCGTCGTCTGGCAGGGAGTTGCGAATAGCAAAGCGGGCGTGGGCATCGCGAGTCTGCCACTATGAGCGAGGAGTAGCAGCAGCAGTAGTAGCAGGAGTAGGGACTGTGCCTAGTGCATGATCGTACAGCGAGATATCCTCTCTGGCAGTGAGCTGGAGGAACAGGTGCAGATCATCGAGCCAGGTCTCAAACTTAATCGGGCGGCCCTCAGCATCGAACGAGAGAACTGGAGGGCTAGCCATAGTTGAAGTAGCAGTAGCAGAAGTAGCAGTAGCAGTAGTAGTAGCAGTAGCAGTAGCAGTAGCAGTGCTGCTGCTCAGGTAAGGAGGGCGCGGCTCGGCTAGGACGGCGCGGCTCGGCTAGGGCGACGCGGCTCGGCTAGGGCGGCGCGGCTCGGCTGGGTCGCGCGGTTCGGCTCGGGTCGTGCGGTTCAGCTGGGGTCGCGCTGCGCGGCTCGGCCGTAGAGGGGCTAGCGCGGGGCCTTAATGGGGCCGTGAGAGGCTAGCGCGGGGGCCGCACGGGGCCGTTCGGGGCTAGCGCGGGGCCAATCGGGGCCGTAGGAGGCTAGCGCGGGGCCGTAGGTGGGCCGTGTGAGGCTAGCGCGGGGCCGCACGGGGCCGTTCGGGGCTAGCGCGAGGCCGTAGGGGGCCGTGAGAGGCTAGCGCGGGGCCGACGCGGGGCCTTAAGAGGCTAGCGCGGGGTCGTAAGACGGGGCTGTGAGAGGTCTTAAGGGGCGACGCGAGGGGCCGTGAGGGGCCTGAAGGGGCGACGCTAGGAACGAGGCGCACGAGGGCGCTAGGAAAAGGCGGCGCACGAGGGCGCGGCTAGCGGAAACGGTGGGCCCTAACGTTTCGGTCCTAGGTGGAACCTAGGCTCGTAATACCATGTCAGAATGAGAAACGAGAATGATGTGACTAACAGGAACAAGAGTACAAATATGAAACCCTAATCTGGTGTACCCCCTAAGGTGTAACCCACTACAGCCTAGAACCACATAAACATATAATGTTTGACAATGCTCTTCAAATTTCCGTGGTGAAATTCTTGCCAAACTTCTCTATGAATACAGCAAGTAGTGGGAATGCTAGTAGAACGCTACGATCACTCGCACAACCCCGTGCCTTCCTCTGTAGTCCACTACCGTTGTGTAGTGACTCTCTGCAATGAGAAATGTGGGGTCGTTAGGGCGCGTCCCCTCCCTCGATCGATCATGCCCTCGATCGATTGAGGGACAGCTACAGTGCCACTGTAGCATCGAGATTTCAAGAGCACATGCGAATGTACTGTAAAGTGTGCCCAAGTGCGATTGTTGTAGTCACTTGCACGCACCGATCTGGGAACGCAGACGTGAGCACCAAGCTCAGGCTCTAGGGCCCTGTTCGGCTGGCTCATCAAGCACAGGCCCGGGCATCGGCTACAATAAAACGACCACCCTCAAAACTTATGAGATAAGTGAGTGACAGGTTATCAAGGCCCGGAATTGGCGCACGGCTGCCGAAGCGAACTGGTGCTGGATGACTGCCAAACATTTTTTTTTGCCCCTGTTTTGGGAACCCAATGCGCGTTCCAGGAACCATCCTCTTCTGGCAGCTGCCGCACCACTGATGCGCGCATGGTTCACCGTCTTGAGGCTGCACCATGTGCGTATCAGCTGATGCAGGGCAGCCCCGTCAAGGCCGCCAAAAAACATTCAGCGCGCTTTTTAGCACACACCTACCCGCTCTAAGAAATCGAACACCCTTCAACGCCAACATTCCTGCCTTAGGTGCGAGTTTCCCCTCCTTGAATATTTTTGGTCCCTAATCAGCAAGCGTTAAGGCGGTCATGAAGGGTGTAGTGAAGGCAATATTTGCCTTCCGCGAGCTTGCGACATTTCGACAAAAACCAAACCTGACGGTCTCGTATGTGAGCGCCACCCCCGAACCTGAACTGGTCCCTGAGCCTCAATGCTGGGCCCAGTTCGGGTGGAGTTGAAAAGGGGTTAGTATCAGGCTCAGGGACTGGCTACAGTGAAACGATAAGCGAGCAGTTGATTATCAAGGTTCGAGATAGGCGGTTTTATGTCGAACCCGAGAGCTTTGAAATGCCTGCCGAACAACATTTTTAACGTCTGCGTTTTTCGCCATAAGATGATTCCAGGAAGCTGGTTCCCCTGGCAAAGTGGCACACCACTGATCCGCTGCATGGTGCTAGGTCGAGAGCTTACATCATGTGGGGGATCAGTGATGCGACCAATGACATGCGACTGGTCGAACATGCTGGCCAATCAGATGATTGTTCGAACGTGCCATTTGTCTTCTACCTGACTTCCTCGAACTTTACACCTCTTATGTGCCATCACGTTTAACCCCCACAATGCCAGCCGAACAGGGCACCCCGTTTTTCCGAAGGTGCATTGCATGTGCCGCCTGACTTAGAGGGTGCCTCAAAATCTTCGGTCCACGCTGGATCTAGGCGGTCGACGTGGACCAGTCCACCAAACCACCACGGACCCGAGCGTGGACCGGAGCGTGGACCCGCGTGTTTTAACGACGGAAAAGGACTGTACTGGGGAGTCTTTACTAGTTCAGCGAGCTGGTCCACGTCGGACTCCTAAACAGTCGTCTTTTCACGAATAGTTGCGAACTTACCCCACAAGTGTCGCAAAACTTGACAGCGCGCGATGGCGGATTGCCCAATGACATGAAGCCCTTACGAGTCATAGTAACCTAGTGTTGGGAAAAACACGCAGTGTTCTCGCCTTCACGCCACTGTAGATTTCATCAGCGGACCAGTCCGAAGCTGGTTCGCCAGTACGGACTCAACCTGGTCCGGCGGACCAGTCCACGGTTTTGGGGAGCAACATATCCAAGAGCGGACCGGCTCGCAGACTTGTCGGAAGTGAGATACGTCCTTAGAGGCTGGTTAAAAATGCTCTAGCGCCCATAACGCCAGCCGAACCCCTGATGTGCCAGCCGAGCAGGGCCAAGGTGACAAAAACAATCGATCGCCATCGCTTAGTCAGAATGCAGTGTGGAATTACAGGGTAACTTCTATTGCAATCCTGAGCCTGTCACCTGAGCTCGGAACGGATAGGGCGATCGAAAATCAGCTGTCACCACCTACCGATCTTGCCCTGATCCTGCGATCGGTGTGCCCGATCGGTTTTTGTATGGCGATCTTCGAGGGAGGCGACGCGCCTCGTGTCATGCGAAAACTGACTGCAAAATTTTGTCCGGACATTGCCGTGACGCGTGCTTGTGTCGTGCCACGCTGACTGCAGCACACGCTTGAGATGCCCGAACCCTGACGTGGCCACGTCTATGAGGCAATTGGCTGATGGTCATGGCGGCATCGTCTTGCATTGCATGTCGCGGCCAATGCCATAACCCAACGAAGCACGGCGGCTCATTCGCCACAACACGTCGTGCACCCCAACGAAGCTCGTCAAAGCTGCAATCAGCTGGCAGCTGCTTCGCGAGTCGCGCGACACCTGCCCCCCACACCACACCCAAACCAACCTAACCCAAGTTCCTTCCCCCCATCCTCCCTTCCTCACGCACCCCTTCCTCAGCTTCCTGCTCTTGTTCCTTCCCATTTGATTTCCGACAAATGCGTAACGATCACATCACCTTTCAACATACTCGTCACCAACGCCTCCCTCACTGCCTCGCACCCAACCAGACAGCGGGAACGCCACGTCGCGCCGCCCACCACGCTTCCCTCCCGCCGCCACTGAGCTTTTTGTACTGAGAAACCACGTTGAGCCATATCCAACTATTGAGCTCTCTGTCACATTTGCCTTCATCTGTCGAGTCGCGTCGCCCCTCACTTTCTCGTCGCCTACTATCGTCGCCTTCAGTCGCGTTTGATCGTCTCGAATCGCCGCATCCATGGCCCGCCCTCTCTCGCTTTCCCTGCTCGCTATCAGCTGCGTGCTCCTCCTCGCGTCGCAGGCCGTCGCCACGCGCGTCGCACCGTCGTCGCAGAGCCCTCGTGCGCCGTCATTCGCGACCAACGTTCGCCGGCAGCTCTTCAGCCGCTTCAGCTGCGGAATGTCGAACCTCAAGGGATACACGTCGAAGATTGGTCTGACATCCGGGTAAGAGCAGATGGCTGATGGCGGCCTCAGTAACGGACAGCGCGGGTTTTGAGTCGATTCACAACTCAAACCCCAAGGGATACACGTCGAAGGCTGGTCTGACATCCTGGTAAGGGGGGTCGATTCTAGGCGGACGAGCAGACTGCCGCAGCCAGGAGCGGACAGCGCAGCCGTTGCACCCGCTCCGTTGTTTTTCGTCCTTCCTGATTTCCCTGATTTCCCTGGTTTTGCCTTCTACCCCGCCGAAAAAATTCGCCACGCAATCCCCACCCACTTCCCCGCGTTCCCCACCACCTTTCCCGCATTCCCCACCCACTTCCCCGCATTCCCAACCCACTTCCCCGCATTACCCACCCACTTCCCCGCATTCCCCACCCACTTTCCCGCATTCCCCACCCACTTCCCCGCATTCCCTCTGATTTCCCTGGTTTTGCCTGCTCCCCACTGCACCATCCGCCTCGCATTCCCCATCCACTTCCCCGCATCCCCCCATTTCTTTCTCTCGTGATCTACAGCCTCTGCCAGTAAGACCAGCAGAATGGCGGCCGTCACATATGCAGGCAGGGAGGCGGAGATGTTCGCTGTGCTATCCCCCGCGCTTCATTCCGCATTCCACCCGTTTCCGCCGCCCATAATCCTTGCTGATTCCCCCATCCCCGCGCATTCCCCGCTCCCCGCGCGTGGCGCTTCCCCCCGCCAGGCTGGTGCTGCACTGGAAGGCCACCAAGGGGCGGACAATCAACATGGCCGTGGTGGCATCGGGAGCCAAGGCCGGTGGATGGTTCGCCGTGGGCTTCTCACCCAATGGCGGCATGTCGGGCACCAACGCCATCGCCACTGACTCCTCGGGCAGCCCGGTGACGAAAGATCTCGTCGGACAGTCGTCGGCGGACGATGCGTCGTGGACCGTCGGATCAGGCTCTATCACCCAATCGGGCAGCAAGGTCATCATGAAGTGAGCCAAGTGGGGCGTGTCTTTGAGAACGTCATTGAACACATGAAGTTTTCTCGCCCTACAGCTTCCTTGCAGCTGCTTTTAGCTACCTCCCACCCCTATGTCTCCCCCCCTTCTCTCTTCCCCACTCTCTACATATTTCTGTCTCTCCGTCACCGTCATCCTAACGTGCTACCCGTTTCCACTACTCTTCACACTAGGTTCACCAAGAACAAGGGCGATGGGGCGTCCGTGAAGGTGAAGGCTGACAATGACAACAACATTGTGTGGGCGTTTGGCGATGGCGACACTGTCTCTGTCCACAATGGAGCGTAAGTGCATCTTCTCTAAGCGTGGTGTGGTGGGTGAGAGTGTATATGCCAGTATGCATCATGCTGTGACGCTTCATCTTAGGAGTTTTTTTTCTTCCATTCATGAAATGTGGGACTTAATGCTTCTGAAGATTCTGGTTGATATTCATCGAAACATATGTTGCTTGTGTGCTCTGTGTGGTGCGCAGTGGTAAAGTAAGCGTCAACTTTGCCTGCGGGTGCCCTCTGTTCCAGAGCAAGTGCTAAACAGCTGCAGGAGATAGTGCTAAGCAGCTGCAGGTGATAGTGGAATTCAGCAGGCGGGGAGCTCTGTACTGGTGGTGAGATTGGGAGACCCTTGCGGTGCGTTAGGGAGCGTTCAGAGCGGATACATGCTCAAACTGATGAATCCTTCGTGGACGTAGTTTGCGTATGGATCCTGTACTTTGGAACGCATCCTTCTGAGGATGCTGTAACAAAATGATTATTGTAAGGAATTTTCTCGGCATTCCTTACGGAGCCGACTACATCGCGTACAGCAACAGCCGTTGTTCGCCCGTTACTGTTAACGGGACTTCGCTGACTTCGCGCGCACTGTTTTGCCAAACCTCGCACTGCTGGCATGGCCGTATCGGCCTACGCTTCGGGACTAGCCCGAGCCTCGCTCCAGCGTAGCACTAGCAAGCTCGCACGCACCGCGTTACCGTTTTGCATGTTTCGCGTATAAATGTTCGCTCATGCCTTCGCTCACATTTTGTACTCGTTTGACACCATAGTGCAATTCTCGCTACTTCGATTCATTGCACCCGTAACACTTGGTATTCAGAGCCCCTTTTCTTTTCGGACCGCACATCTCCGCACACCAGGAAATCAACTTTTGATTTTTCACTCGAAGGGACTTACGCACCTTAGCCCCTAGGAGCCGCTGTCCTCGCGTTCTCTCGTAAACGCGTGCAGCCACGACTGCGCCTAGACTAAGACGAGCCGACGCCCCTCGTCATGGCTGAAAATATCGACGTCACCACCCTCACGCAGGAGCGTTTGAACGATCTGCTGCGACAGCTGCGCGAAAGTTCCGAGGAAATCGCGGCATTGACGGCAGAACGCTCATCGCTGCAAAATGACCTCACGAGGGCACAACAAGCACAATCTCAAGCACCTGGCACTCCGATTCAACCTGCACCCTCGACATCACAACACGGGAGTGTGGGGCAACCCGCGAGCGCGGCCAGTGATGGCGTCGTCCGCCCCGACGGGGACGACGACCACGGCACGACACACCCCAGAGCGACGCATGCGGCCCCAAGTCAGCCTCGCGTCACGATTTCGGCACCAACCCACGATTCGGGACTGCCGTCACCGAGGCCGCTGAAGCCGCAGCGCCCGCCATGCTTTGACCCGAGTCAACGGGGTGGTCCTACCGTTCAGGCGTGGTTGTTCACGATGAATGTCTTCTTCGACGCCAACTACGTCTCGGAGGACTCGGCGAAGATTCGATACGCCGTGTCGCTGCTACGAGGACCCGCCATGGACTGGTGGCGCGTCATCGTCACGAAGCCGACAGACTACGCGACACTACCGACACGGGAAGGACAAACCGGACCCTGGGCGCCGTCGTATTTCGTGGAGGTGCCCCAGTATCGCACGTGGGACGCGTGGTGCGCAGGTCTGCGCGCTCGATTTGAGCCAATTGCGGCTTCGATCGCGGCGCGACAGAAGCTCCGCACTTGGCGCCAACTCGGTTCCGTCCAGGACTACACGAGCGGATTTCTGGCGCTATGCGAACAGGTGGGCTACATGCATGAGAGCGAGCGCATCGACCGCTACATCGGCGGCCTGAAGCAGGACATCGCTCAGGAAATCCAGCTTCGCGGCGTCACCGAATTTCAGGAAATTCTCGCTATGGCGGAGAAGCTCGACTTCTTTCGCCGACCGAGACCGGGGTCCTACGGAAACAACAACTGGGGACATCGGCCTCGTGGGACGAACGAGAGCGCCACGATACGCGCCGTCGCCGCAAATGCCGCTGCCGCACCGTTCAAAGGGCGCTGCTTTGCGTGCAATCGGCCGGGACATCGCAAGAGCGAATGCCCGGAAAACGCCAAGGGAAAGGAGGAAGCTGAGCAGCAGAAACAGACCAAGCAGCAGGGAAACGCTGGAAGTCAGTAGCAGACGGGCCCTCTACTGACACGTCACGCCGCTCGCCCGACCCAACCGACCCTCACCGAGTGATTGTGCCGGTTCACGCAATCGACCACACCCGGCCGAATAAGGAGGGTACCACGGTAGACAGCCCTATACTGCTCAGTGGGAAAATTGGGACGGACTTAGTTAAAATCTTCGTAGACGGGGGAGCCAGCCACAGCCTCATTAACACTGCTACAGCACGAAAACTGCGACTGCCACTGGACAGATGCTTACCTGAGATCGACGCACGACTGGTAGACGGCACGCCGCTGGCAATACGGGAACGCGTAGACCGAGTTCGGATTCGATGCGGGGGTAACTTCACGTTTAGCCAGGAAATGCTCGCAACGACCCTCGACGGAACCGACATTTTACTCGGGCGTGATTGGCTGCGACGACACAATCCGCGAATCGACTGGACGACGGGTGACTGCACCGTGCGAGTGAACGGTAACAACATCGCCTTACCTCGCTGGGGCTCGCCTGAGTCTTCGTCGGTGCGTGTCAATGCGATCACGATAAAACGCGTTGTAGCGGCCGGAGCTGACGTGTACGCGGTTGACATTCGGGAAGCCGAGGCAGCAGACAAGAGAGGGGATTTACAGAAACTGCTGACCGACGCACCGAGTGATCTGGCAGCACTGTTAACACGGTACAGTGACATTTTCCCGGATGACTTACCGACAGGACTGCCACCTCAGCGACCGCACGATCACAGGATAGAACTGGAACCGGGGGCACAGCCAACAGTACAGCGACAGTTCCGACTGACCCAACCCGAACTAGACGAACTAAGGAAGCAGCTCGATTACCTGCTCGAGAAGGAATTCATTCGCCCTAGCTCGTTGCCCTTCGCCGCACCAATACTGTTCACACCGAAAAAGGACGGGGGATTTCGCATGTGCACATACTACAGAGCACTGAACAAGGTTACCATCAAATCCCGTTACCCCATCCCACGAGCTGACGAACTGATCGACCAACTGCGCACAGCCCGGGTTTTCTCGAAAATTGACCTCCGGGGAGGCTACCACCAAATCCGCGTCAACCCACCCGACTGCCCTAAAACCGCATTCCGAACACGCTACGGATCTTTCGAATACACTGTCATGCCATTTGGACTGACCAACGCCCCCGCCACCTTCCAAATGACCATGAACGAAGCATTCCGCCCGCTTCTAGATAAGTGCGTCATCGTTTACCTGGACGACATACTGATTTACAGCCCTGACAGAGCACAGCACTTACAGGACATCGAAGCAGTTTTTAAAATCCTGAGTGAGAACCGCCTACTGACCAAAGCATCTAAGTGTGAGTTTTTACAGGACCACCTGGAGTTTTTGGGGCATGTTATTTCAGCTGCAGGAGTGGAAATAGACCCGAAGAAAATCGCGACGATTCAGGCTTGGCACGCGCCGACCAACTTGACCGCGTTGCAGAGTTTCCTGGGGTTCGTCAACTACGTGCGCCGGTTCGTCCTCGACATGGCGAAGCTGACTGCCCCGTTGACCGACCTGCTGAGGAAGGGGGTTGAGTACACGTGGGGGGAGAAAGAGCAAGCTGCCTTCTCGGCCCTCAAAAACATTTTGTGCTCACCGCCCGTGCTTCACATCGCAGATCCACACCGTCCGTTCGAGCTCGTCACTGACGCAAGTGACATCGTTGTGGGAGCAGTACTGTTGCAGGACTTCGGGAACGGCCTCCAGCCAATCGCGTACGAGTCCCGCAAGCTACACCCGCCCGAACGCAACTACCCGATACATGACCGCGAAATGCTGGCGATGGTGCACGCGTTCAAAGTTTGGCGGTGTTACCTGACTGGCGCCGACGTGACAGTACGAACAGACCACCGCTCACTACAGTACCTTCGCGCCCAACCGAATCTCAACCCACGACAGATTCGCTGGTTGGACTATCTTGAGTCCAATTTTCACTACACCGTTACGTACAAAAAAGGCGCATCCAACATCGCCGACGCTCTCACCCGCCCCACCCCCCAACTCCACGCCATCCTACTCGCCCAGACCAACCCGCTTTTAACTGGCCTATTCACCCACGGATACCGCACCGACCCATTCTTCACGACCGGAAACTCATAGCAACTGGCAGAAGCAAAAGGAGTTTATTACGTAAAAACAGGCACCAACCGCATTTGGGTACCCGCGTACTCACTACTGAGGGAGCTGCTACTGCAGGAGGCACACGACGGGATTACCTCGGGACATTTCGGGGTAGAAAAAACACGACAGCAACTGCAGCGGTATTATTACTGGCCGGAGCTGTTGACCGACGTACAGCAGCACGTGGGCTCGTGCCCTACGTGTCAGGTGATGAAGAGTTCAAGGAAGCGGAAGGCGGGTCAATTGCAGCCGATCCCACCGCCCGAACGCGCCTGGCAGCAAGTAACCATGGACTTCGTCACAGGGTTACCTTCGAACCCGGGGGGTAACGACGCGGTGATGGTCGTCGTGGATAGGCTGACGAAGATGGCACACTTCGCTGCGTGCAAAAAGTCGATCTCAGCCGAGGAGACCGCTCGCCTGTTCATCGCAGCCGTTGTTCGCCTGCACGGGATACCAGCAGCGATTATCAGCGACAGGGACACGAAGTTCACCAGCAACTTCTGGAAGAACATTTGGGAGCAGTTCGGGACCAGGCTACAGTTCAGTTCGTCGTACCACCCCGAGACCGACGGCCAAACGGAGCGGACGAATCAGACGATGGAGCAGTTGATTCGTGCCACGTGCGACGACCCCACGACCTGGGAGCAGCAGCTGCCGCTGATCGAGTTCGCGTACAACAACGCCACGTCAGCAACGACGCAGCAGTCCCCGTTCTACCTGAACTATGGGCAAAACCTCACAGTGCCCATGACGCCGAGTCCGGACAACCCCACGCCACGTGCACAACAATTCGCCGAAATCCTGCAAGCTGCCCGCACCAGAGCCGCCAAAGCAATAAAAAAAGCCAACGTCATCGCTAAGCGCAACGCTAACCGCCACCGCCGCCCTGTCACGTACCAATCTGGAGATTACGTGCTGCTCGACACGCAAAATCTGCGACTGCCCGACGTACCGAAATTACGACCGCGCTACTGTGGACCATTCCAAATCAGTCACATGATCACACCCGTCACTGCACATCTACTGTTACCAACTGACTGGTACATCAGCCCTTCGTTCCACGTCAGCCTACTTCGCCCGTACATACCGACCACAAGTCAACTGCCGCGTCACCGCCCACAATCAATGACTCGCCCTGCATCGGAACCGATCATCGAGCCCGAAAAAATCCTGAGCCATCGGATCCGCCACCCCACGGGAATCAGGAGGATTGAATTCCTCGTTCGCTGGAAGGACCGCACGCCAACTGAAGATAGCTGGGTGCCCCTGACCAACATTGAAAACCACCCTGCCCTGCAAGTGTACCTGAGGAGCCGGGGATTCCGTGTCAGATTATTATGGCTGATGCATGTTTGTAGGCTATAGTGGGGTAGCACATATGGGGTACAGTTTGCTAGGGTTGTATTTGTACCCAACTCTGACTTAGTCAATTCATTCCTGTTCTGTTAGTTTCACATGGTATAGAGCGGGTCCCTCCTAAGGACCGTTCTTTGGGCCCACCCACGATTTTTTTTTTCCTGCCCGGAGCGCGCCCTATTCTCCCCGAGGCGCGCTCCCCCTAGTGCGCGTCGATCTGCCCTTGTGGCGCCCCGAGAGTCGCGCGCGCGACTCAATTTTTCTTTTTCGCGCGCGCGGCCCAGGCCCCACTTCGCGCGGCCCTTACAGCCGCGCCGCGCCGCCCTCTCGGCTCTGCCGCGCCGCGCCGCCCTCCAGACGGCCGCGCGGCCTCTTCGTTGCTGCAGCAGGCCCCCCCCCCCCCCGCTGCACCTCTGTCGGCCCCGCAGCCGCCTTACCTGACGGCCGCCGCCTCACCTGACGGCCCGCCGCCTCGACTTCTGGCCCGCCACCTCACCAGACGGCCCTGCCGCCTCACCTGACGGCCCACCGTCTCACCTGCTGGCCCGCCACCTTACCTGACGGCCCCGCCGCCTCACCTGACGGCCCGCCGCCACCTTACCTGACGGCCCCGCCGCCTCACCTGACGGCCCGCCGCCTCACCTACTGGCCCGCCACCTGACCTGACGGCCCCGCCGCCTCACCTGACGGCCCGCCGCCTGACCTGCTGGCCCGCCACCTCACCTGACGGCCCGCCGCCTCACCCGCTGGCCCGCCACCTGACCTGACGGCCCCGCCGCCTCACCTACTGGCCCGCCACCTGACCTGACGGCCCCGCCGCCTCACCCGACGGCTCGCCACCTCACCTGCTGGCCCGCCACCTGACGGCTCCGCCGTCCCCTGTCCCGGCCCCGCAGCTGCACCCTGACGGCCCCGCCGAGCCGCCCAGCAGCAGCTGAGCCGCCCAGCAGCAGCCGCGCCGCCCATCAGCAGCCGAGTCGCCCAGCCGCAGCCGAGCCGCCCAGCAGCAGCCGAGCCGCCCAGCAGCAGCCGAGCCACCCAGCCGCAGCCGAGCCGCCCAGCAGCAGCTGAGCCGCCCAGCAGCAGCCGCGCCGCCCAGTAGCAGCCGAGCCGCCCAGCCGCAGCCGAGCCGCCCAGCAGCAGCCGAGCCGCCCAGCAGCAGCCGAGCCGCCCGGTACCCGAGCTACCCGAGCCGCCCGAGCCGCCCGAGCCGCCCGAGCCGCCCGACCCAGCCTGAGCTGCCTGCTGCTGTCCTACCCGACTCTCCTAGCCCGGTGAGACCTTCAGCTGCTGCCATGGCCACCCCCAATGTTCTTAATTTTGACGCTGAGGGGAGGGCCATTGACTTTGCCGTCTGGATTGAAGACCTGCAGCTGTACTTACTGTGTGATGCGATAGATGAGGTCTCTCTCTTTGACTTTGTCTCTGGCACTGTCCCTGCCCCGCCTGCTGATGCTGACTCTGCTGCTCGCTCCAAGTGGGCGACCCGCGATGCTGCTGCACGTCTTGCTGTGCGTCGCCACCTCCCTTCCTCTGAGCGTGCCCACTTTAGTCAGTGCAAGACCGCTCAGGCCTTGTACGACGCTGTAGTTGCACGCTACTCCTCCCCTTCCTCCGCTACCCTTAGCCGCCTCATGCTACCGTTTCTCTTCCCTGACCTCGCTTCCTTTCCCACTGTTGCTGACCTCGTTACCCACCTCCGCGCTAGTGACACCCGCTACCGCGCTGCCCTTCCTGCTGAGTTCCGCGCTGCCAACCCTCCTCCCATGTACATCACTCTCTACTTTCTCGTCACCCGTCTCCCTGAGTCCCTTCGTGTCGTTAGGGACCAGTTTCTCTCTGTCTGTCCCACCACTCTCACTGTCGACCTCCTTGAGGAGTCCCTGCTAGCGGCTGAGAAGAGTATTGTCGCTGTAGGGGCCTCTCGGGGTGACCCTCGCACCCCCATCTTTGAGGGGTGTGGTCCTTCCCCCCTGCTGCCCTCTGTAGCCTCTGCCGCTGCGGCCGACCTCGCTGGTTTTGAGTCGGTCGGCGCGGCGTCTGCCCCCAGCGGCAGACGCCGCTCTGGCAAGGGCAAGGGGGGCAAGGGAGCGGGTGGAGCTAGAGGGGGCGGTGGAGGAGGCGGTGGGGGTGGAGGGGGGAGTGGGGGTGGCGGTGGGGGTGGTGGCGGGAGTGGAGGTACTGGTGGCGGCGGTGGAGGCGGAGGTGGCGGTGGAGGTGGTAGCGGAGGAGGCGGTGGGAGCGGTGGGTGCGATGGTCCTGGTGGGGGAGGTGGCGGTGGAGACGGGGGTGGCGGTGGAGGCGGGGGTGGCGGTGGAGGCGGGGGTCGGAGTGGCTCGTCCCAGCGGAGCAGCTCTGGGGGTGGTCAGCGCCAGCAGCAGCAGCAGCAGCAGCAGCAGCAGCACCAGCAGCCGCAGCAGCAGCAGCGCTCTCGCACCGTCCCCGGCCCTCAGCAGCTCCGTGAGTGGTACTTGCAGCGTCAGCGCGGTGGTGCGCTTGGTCCCTGCCCCTACGTTCTTCGCACCGGTGACCGTGCAGGGGAGAGGTGTGGAGGCGCCCACACAGCCCGTCGCTGCTTTGGCCGCCTGACCGACGCCTGGCGTCAGCAGTTTCCGGAGGCCGCTGAGATCCCCCGCTGGGGAGAGCTGTCTAGGGCTGGAGTAGCTATTTATGATCTTGACTTTGATGCTATTCTCTCTGCTATGTATGCTATGACTGGTAGTGATGAGGATGACTGTTACCGGTGTTTCCCGCCCGACCCGGGCATTGGTACTGCCACGTCAGGTACTAGTGAGGCTGCTGCTCTAGGTGCCAGTACGTCTGTGCTCTCAGGTGCTGGTGAGTCCGCCCTCTCAGGTACTGTGTCGGCTTCGACCTCTCACACCTTCACCCTTGACTCTGGAGCGTCTCGCTCCTTCTTTAGGGACCGCACCACTCTCACGCCGCTGAGTCGACCGGTTGCGGTGTCCCTGGCTGACCCCTCTGGGGGACCTGTCCTGTCTCGCTTCTCCACTGTCCTCCCGTGTCCGGCGGCCCCCTCTGGCACCCTGACTGGTCTCTACCTCCCCTCGTTCTCGACGAACTTGGTGAGTGGTGCTGACCTCCAGGATGCAGGTGTCCACCAGTTCACCCCTGCTCGTCAGCGGGTGACCCACTGTACGGAGGCGGATACAGGTCGTCACCTGGCTACGTTTACACGTCGGCCAGGGTCGAGCCTGTACACACTGACCACTGCTTCTCCTCCAGGTACTGCGTCTGGTAGGGTCCCCTCGTCTGGTCAGGTGTTTGCTGCAGCGTCCAGGTCTGGTCCTGAGTCTGCCCCCTGTTCGTGTCGTCGTCTGTCTCACGAGACCCTCCTCTGGCACCACCGCCTTGGCCACCCCTCTCTGCTCCGGCTCAGAGGCATGGCCTCGCGGGTACTTGTGTCTGGTCTTCCCCAGTCCCTCCCTCCCTTTCCTCCGGGCCCTGGCCCTGCCTGTGTCCCCTGTGTCGAGGGGCGCCAGCGTGCTGCCCCTCACTCCTCCCAGTTTCCTCCGACAGAGGCCCCGTTGCAGACGCTTCACATGGACGTGTGGGGCCCAGCCCGCGTCCGTTGACAGGGTCAGGAGCGCTACTTCCTGCTGGTGGTTGACGACTACTCGCGTTACACCACAGTCTTCCCTTTGCGCAGCAAGGGTGAGGTCACTGCGGTGTTGATCGACTGGATCCGCGCAGCTCGTCTCCAGCTTCGGAGGAGCTTTGGCTCTGACTTCCCTGTTTTGCGTCTGCACTCGGACAGAGGCGGAGAGTTCTCCTCTGGCCTCCTGAGTGCCTCCTGTCGTGCGCGAGGCATCCGTCAGACCTTCACGCTTCCGGACTCACCACAGCAGAATGGGATTGCTGAGCGCCGCATTGGCATGGTCATGGACGTCGCTCGTACGTCCATGATGCATGCGGCTGCTCCCCATTTTCTGTGGCCGTTTGCGGTCAGGTACGCTGCGCACCAGATCAACCTCCACCCCAGGGTCTCTCGACCGGAGACCTCCCCAGCCCTGCTGTGGACGGGGAAGGTTGGCGATGCGTCGGCGTTCCGGGTCTGGGGATCTCGGGCGTTTGTTCGCGACCTGACTGCGGACAAGCTGTCCCCTCGTGCTTCTCCCTGCGTCTTCCTGGGGTTCCCCCCCGACGCCCCTGGGTGGCAGTTTTACCACCCCACCTCTCGACGTGTTCTGTCCTCCCAGGACGTCACGTTCAACGAGTCGGTACCCTACTACCGCCTCTTCCTCTACCGCACTCCGTCCCTCCCCCCTCCCCCGCTCTTCTTGGTACCAGGTCCCCCCCCGGTAGTCCCCCTCCCCCCTCAGGGTCCTGCCCCTTCAGGTGTGTCCCAGGTAGACGCGGTCGAGCCTGTCGAGGTCACTGGTGACTCTGGTGCTGCTGCGGGAGCTGAGCCTGGGGGTGCGGAGTCTGGGGGTGCTGAGCCTGGGGGTGCTGAGCCTGGGGGTGCTGTGCCTGGGGGTGCTGAGTCTGGGGGTGCTGAGCCTGGGGGTGCTGTGCCTGGGGGTGCTGAGCCTGGGGGTGCTGAGCCTGGGGGTGCTGAGCCTGGGGGTGCTGAGCCTGGGGGTGCTGAGCCTGGGGGTGCTGAGCCTGGGAGTACTGTGCCTGGGGGTGCTTCGTCTCGCCGGGAGCCACTCTCCCCACAGGAGCTGCGTGAGTGGTTTACCAGGCGCTGGAGGCGTGCTGCTGGTGCTGGTGGTTCTTCGCCTGCAGTAGGTACTGCTGCCGCGCGTCCCGACGGTGCTCGTACTGTGGGTGCTGGAGCTGCTCGGTCTGAGGGTTCTCCTGGAGCTGGTGCTGCTTAGGGTGTTGGCGTTGAGCCTGCCGCTGGTGGTCCGACTGACAGTGCTCCTGGTGCTGCTACTGGGGGTTCTGGAGCTTCTGGAGGTGCTGCTGGAGGTGCTGCTGGCGTGGGTGCTCCTGACGGGGGGGCTGGTGCTGTTCCTGCTGTTTCTGGTGTCGCCGTGCGGCCCCGACCGTACTTCGTTCCGCTCCTGCAGCAGGTTCTTGGTCTTGCACCTCCTCCTGCTCCCTTAGATGGTCCACAGCCTGTTCGGTCACAGCCACAGCTACAGACTGCCTCCCGTTTGCCTGCTCCTTCTCCCTACGCTGGTCCGACTGGAGGTCTTACTGAGCGTCGTGAGCCTGCGTCTCGTCCTGCGTCGCCTGTTCGTACTGAGCGCGCTAGTGGTCGCGGGTTGCGTCAGCGTCCTCCTCCTGTCCCTGGCACGCACCGGATGTCACTGCGTCCGTCCACTGCTCCTCTGCGTGCCCCTTTGCCTTCTCCTCCTGCTTCCTCTCTTCCTGCTCTTGCCGACCCGGAGTCGGACTCTCTTCGTGCTGCCAGACCTACTGTCACGCGTCTCCTTGCTACTGCTGTCACTGACCCTTCCTTCGAGTCGTCTGCTGCGTCTGCCCTTGTCACTGAGCTTGTCGACTTTGCTGCGCGCTGTCGTCTAGACTACGCTGCTCGTCTTGTCGCTGAGTCTGAGTCCGCCTGTCCTCCGTCCGTCGGGGGTGAGTGTGCCCTTGGCACGGACGTCCTACAGGACAGGCAGGAGGAGTTACAGTGTCTAGCGGCTGCTTCACCTCATCTCGCGTCTGTACTACTTGCCCCTGAGGGAGACCCGGATGCACTAGACATCCCGACTCCGCGTTCTTACGCGGAGGCCGTAGAGGGTCCCTACTCCTCTCAGTGGCAGGCAGCTATGGATGCAGAGATGGCTTCCTGGAAGTCCACAGGCACCTACGTTGACGCGGTTCCCCCTCCTGGGACGAACATCGTCAGTGGCATGTGGATCTTCAGGGTGAAGCGGCCGCCGGGCTCCCCGCCTGTCTTCAAGGCGCGTTACGTGGCTCGTGGCTTCAGTCAGCGGCAGGGAGTTGACTACTTTCAAACCTTCTCTCCCACCCCGAAGATGACCACTCTTCGGGTGCTGCTGCACATTGCCGCTCAGCGCGACTACGAGCTTCACTCTCTCGACTTCAGCACTGCGTTCCTGCAGGGTAGCCTGCACGAGGAGATCTGGCTGCGCCGTCCGCCTGGCTTCACTGGGACTTTCCCTCCTGGCACCCAGTGGAGCCTCCGACGGCCAGTCTACGGTCTCCGCCAGGCACCGCGTGAGTGGCACGACACACTGAGGACTACGCTTGCGGCTCTTGGGTTTGCTCCTTCTACTGCTGACCCGTCGCTGTTTCTTCGCACCGACACTTCCCTGCCGCCGTTCTACATCCTCGTGTACGTCGACGACTTGGTCTTTGCCACAGCGGACACTGCTGGACTCGCCTACGTGAAGTCCGAGCTGCTGAAGAGACACACGTGCACAGACCTGGGTGAACTGCGCAGCTACCTTGGCTTGCAGATCACTCGGGACAGAGCACGTCGCACCATTACCCTGACTCAGTCACACATGGTGCAGCAGGTCCTTCAGCGCTTCGGCTTCACGTACTCCTCGCCTCAGGCCACTCCTCTGCCTACTCGCCACTCACTCTCAGCTCTGCCTTCGGATGAGTCCGTAGAGTCGAGTGGTCCGTATGCAGAGCTTGTTGGCTGCCTCATGTACCTGATGACCTGCACACGACCTGACCTTGCATACCCTCTGAGCATTCTTGCACGCTATGTTGCTCCTGGGAGACACAGACCGGAGCACATGGCTGCAGCGAAGAGGGTATTGCGCTACCTGTGCAGTACGTCGGGCATGGGGCTAGTGCTTGGAGGGCGGAGTCCAGTGGTCCTTACCGGCCACGCGGACGCTTCTTGGGCTGACGACCAGGCTACGCAGCGGTCGTCACAGGGTTACACCTTCAGCCTTGGTTCCGGTTCTGTCTCGTGGCGGTCTACTCGCTCGTCTTCAGTTCTCGGCTCCAGTTGTGAGGCTGAGATCTACGCCGGGGCCATGGCTGCACAGGAGCTTCGCTGGCTCACCTACCTGCTGACCGACCTTGGAGAGCCGCCTCGTTCTCCTCCAGTGCTGTACGTAGACAACAAGGCCATGCTGGCCTTGTGTCGAGAGCAGCGCTTGGAGCACAGAACAAAGCACATTGCTCTCCGCTACTTCCTTGCTCGTGAGCTGCAGCAGCGTGGTCAGTTGCGACTTGCTTACGTGGCCTCTGAGGCCAACACTGCTGATGTGTTCACCGAGGCACTTGCGCCTTGTGACCATCAGCGCTTTTGTACCCAGCTGGGTCTTGTACCTGTCTTGCCTCACTTGCTCTCTTCTTGACTTTACTTGTACTTTGTTATATATATGTCTGTACTCCTGCAGGTGAACTGGCCTCTGGCCCTGCTCTTGTGCTTGGACTGTGTGGTGACTTTGTGATCCACCCTGAGCTTGCTTTGCTTTGCTTTGCTTGACTGGTCTTGTGACCCCTTGTTCTCCCCCACTTTGCCTATGGGGGTGTGTCAGATTATTATGGCTGATGCATGTTTGTAGGCTATAGTGGGGTAGCACATATGGGGTACAGTTTGCTAGGGTTGTATTTGTACCCAACTCTGACTTAGTCAATTCATTCCTGTTCTGTTAGTTTCACATTCCGCGATATACATGCACTCGCGTAGCGGAGGGGGCTTCTTAAGGGGGGGGGTAGTGTAAGGAATTTTCTCGGCATTCCTTACGGAGCCGACTACATCGCGTACAGCAACAGCCGTTGTTCGCCCGTTACTGTTAACGGGACTTCGCTGACTTCGCGCGCACTGTTTTGCCAAACCTCGCACTGCTGGCATGGCCGTATCGGCCTACGCTTCGGGACTAGCCCGAGCCTCGCTCCAGCGTAGCACTAGCAAGCTCGCACGCACCGCGTTACCGTTTTGCATGTTTCGCATATAAATGTTCGCTCATGCCTTCGCTCACATTTTGTACTCGTTTGACACCATAGTGCAATTCTCGCTACTTCGATTCATTGCACCCGTAACAATTATACACACTTGTTTTGACAATATCTATACAGTCCACTTTTGATATTGCCTCTGACTTATGCATGGATCGGAGTGTGTATATCCTGTGCAATGTGTCTAGCTTGCATGTGATGAGAGACGACTTATACTCTGCTCTTGCTTGACTCGGGTGCTTGTGGTGGTGCCTAGTGAGGTCGAAGATAGTGGTGCTGTTCGCCAGCACATCGATTCTTGAACAGAAAATTATGGCATCGGCATCACGACCGCATATGGAAACGGGGGCGGAACCCTCCTCCGAGGTTTGGGCGTAATGCCGCCCGAGAGACTTCTGTCAAACTCATATGCTATAGTCTGTGTAGGCTGTAGTGGGGTAGACAATATGGGGTACAACACTTATAGGTTTGCCTACTTGTACCCACCTGCTTGCTAGTTCGTTCATTCCTTGTTCTTTCACATGGTGTAGAGCAGGTTCCCTAGTGGGAACTTCCTAGGGCCCACCACTGAAAATCGACTTTTTTTCTGACCGAAGCGCGAGTCGCCCCTGCCCGAGGCGCGCCCCGTGGGCCGCCCTCTTGTCGAGCCCTCCTAGAGGCCCCTCGCGCCACCCTTAGCGGCCCCGACGCCACCCCTAGCGGCCCCATCGCCGCCCTTCTAGGCCCCTCGAGGCCCCTTCGCGGCCCCGTCGCCGCCCCTAGCGACCACGTTGCCGCCCTTCCAGGCCCCTCGCGGCCCCGTCGCCGCCCCTAGCGGCCCCGTCGTCGCCCTTCCACACCCCTCGCGGCCTCTTCGCGGCCCCGTCGCCGCCCTTCCAGGCCCCTTGCGGCCCCCTTCGCGGCCCCGTCACCGCCCCTCGCGGCCCCGTCGCCGCCCTTCGCGGCCCCGTCGCCCCCCCCCCCCCCCCCCTCGCGGCCCCGTCGCCGCCTTTCGCGGCCCCGTCGCCGCCCCTAGCGGCCCCTGTCGCCGCCCTTCCTGGCCTCGTCGTCACCCTCTAGCGGCCTCGTCGCCGCCCTTAGCGGCCCCGTCGACGCCCCTTGCGGCCCCTCCCTGGCCCCTTCACCGCCGAGCCGCCAAGCAGCCGAACAGCCGAGCAGCCGAGCCGTCGAGCCGCCAAACCGCCGAGCCGCCCAGCAGCCGAGCCGCCGAGCCGCCTGCAGCTAAGCCGCCGAGCCGCCGAGGCCGCCGTCGAGCCGCCACTACCACTGCCGAGCCACTGCCACCGCTGTTGCAGCCCTGTTCCTCCCGGCGCGCCCCGGCCCTACCCACCCGGACTAGTGAGAGCCCTCCCTGCTAGACCACTGATGTCATGGCTACCACCAGTGTCCTTACCTTTGATGCTGAGGGTCGTGCTGTTGACTTCGAGGTCTGGGTCGATGACCTGCAGCTTTTCCTACAGTGCGATAGGGCAGACGGTCTCTCCCTGTTCGATCTCACCTCTGGTGCCTCTCCTGCCCCGCCTGCTGATGCTGACAGCACTGTTCGCTCACAGTGGGCCACGCGCGATGCTGCTGCCCGTCTTGCTGTGCGTCGCCACTTACCGACCGCTGAGCGTGCGCACTAAGTCAGTACAAGAGTGCCAAGACCTTATACGACGCTGTAGTTGCACGCTACTCTTCCCTTGCCACTACTGCTCTTAGCCGCCTCATACTGCCGTACCTGTTTCCTGACCTCGCCGCTTTTCCCACTGTCGCTGACCTTGTTACACACCTCCGCACTAGTGACACCCGCTACCGCGCTGCGCTTCCTGCTGAATTCTGCGCCAAGAACCCCCCCCCCCATGTACATCACCCTCTACTACATAGTCACCCGGCTCGGTCAGGGACCCCCTTCTCTCTGTTTGCCCCACCACACTCACCGTTGACCTCCTCGAGGAGCGACTCCTGGCAGCTGAGAAGAGTATAGTCGCTGTAGGAGCCTCTAGAGGTGACCCGCTTGCCCCTGCCTTTGAGGGGTGCTCCCCCTCCCCCCTTTTGCCCTCTGTTGCCTCTGCTACTGCCGTCGACTTCGTTGGCACCGAGTCGATCGGCGCTGCGTCTGCCCCTAGCGGGCGACGCCGCACCGGCAAGGGCAAGGGCGCTGGAGGGGCTGGCGGGGGCGGTGGAGGTGGAGGTGGAGGAGGCGGAGGGAGTGGGGGTGGTGGTGGGAGTGGTGGCGGGGGTGGGGGCTTCAGTGGCGGCGGTGGCGGCGGAGGCGGCGGCGGCAGTGGCGGTGGGAGCGGAGGAGGAGGCGGTGGCGGCGGTGGCGGAGGTGGCGGCGGAGGAGGTGGAGCTAGTCGGGGTGGCTCTGCGCAGCGGGGCGGCTTAGGTGGTGGTCAGCGCTAGCTGCATCAGCGCACTCGTGAGACCCCGTCCCCCCAGCAGCTTCGTGAGTGGTACGCTAGGCGTCAGCGAGGTGGGGGTACTGGTCCCTGTACCTACGTCCTCTGTACCGGCGGCCGAGCTGGTGAGCAGTGCGGGGGCTCACACTCCACCCAGCGCTGCTTCGGCCGCCTGACGGACGTTTGACGTCACCAGTTCCCTGACGCCACTGAGATCCCTCGCTGGGGAGAGCTGTCTAGGGCGGGGGTTGCTATCTTTGATCTTGAATATGATGCTATTCTTGCTGCCATGTATGCTGTGTCTACTAGTGATGAGGGTGACTAATACCTGTATGTTTCGCCTGACCCGGGCATTGAGGCTGCTGCTCTAGGTGCGAGTGAGGCTGCTGCTCTAGGTGCTAGTGCGTCTGCTGCCCCAGGTGCTGGTGAGTCTGCTCTCTCACGTACCACGTCGGCTCAGGCCTTACACACCTTCACCCTTGACTCGGGTGCTTCTCGCTACTTCTTTCGAGACCGCACCACGCTTACGCCGCTTAGTCGGCCGGTTGCGGTCTCCCTGGCGGACCCCTCTGGGGATCCTGTCCTTGCTAGCTTCTCCACTGTCTTACCGTGTCCGGCAGCCCCCTCTGGCACCCTGTCAGGTCTCTACCTCCCCTCGTTCTCTACGAACTTGGTGAGTGGTGCTGATCTACAGGATCGGGGGGTTCACTAGTTCACTCCTGCGAGTCAGCGGGTGACCCACTGTACGAATGCTCTGACGGGCCGACACTTGGCCACGTTTACTCGTCGGCCGGGGTCGAGCCTGTACACATTGACTACTGAGTCTTCTCCGGTTGTTGCGTCTGGTCAGGTAGTTGCGTCGAGTCAGGTGTCTGCTGCAGCGTCCACGTCTGGTCCTGCGTCTGCTCCCTGCTCATGTCGTCTCCTGTCCCACCAGATTCTTCTTTGGCCCCACCGCCTTGGTCACCCCTCCCTGCCTCGTCTCCGAGGCATGGCCTCCCGTGTCCTTGTCTCTGGTCTCCCTCGGTCCCTCGCTCCCCTCCCTCCGGGGCCTGCCCCTACCTGCGTTCCCTACGTCGAGGGGCGGCAGCGGCCCGCCCCTCACTTCCCCGAGTTTCCTCCCACTAATGCTCCCCTGCAGACTCTTCACATTGACGTGTGGGACCCCGCCCGCGTCCGTGGCCAGGGTCACGAGCGTTACTTCCTGTTGGTGGTTGACGACTACTCGCGTTACACCACGGTGTTCCCCTTGCGCAGCAAGGGTGACGTCACTGAGGTGTTGATCGACTGGATCCGTGCAGCTCGTCTCCAGCTCAGAGAGAGTTTCGGCTCGGACTTTCTTGTTCTACGTCTGCACTCTAACAGAGGCGGGGAGTTTTCCTATGCCCGTCTGGGAGCCTTCTATCGTGCAGCGGCATCCGCCAGACCTTCACGCTTCCGGCCTCTCCACAGCAAAATGGGATTGCTGAGCGCCGCATTGGCATGGTCATGGACGTCGATCGTACGTCCATGATCCATGCGGTTGCTCCCCATTTTCTGTGGTCGTTTGCGGTTCAGTACGCAGCGCATCAGCTCAACCTTCAACCCCGGGTCTCCTTGCCAGAGACCTCCCCCACGTTGCGGTGGACGAGGAAGGTTGGCGATGCGTCTGCGTTTCGGGTCTGGGGATCTCGAGCGTTTGTCCGCGACTTGTCTGCGGACAAGCTGTCCCCCCGTGCTGTTCACTGCGTCTTCCTTGGCTTCCCCCCTGACGCCCTGGTTGGCAGTTTTACCACCCCACCTCGCGCCGTGTTCTGTCCTCCCACGACGTCACCTTTGACGAGTCGGTGCCTTACTACCGTCTCTTCCCCTACCGCACTACGCCCCTCCCCCCGCCGCCGCTCTTCCTTGCGCCAGGTCCTCCCCCGGTAGACCCTCTCCCCCCTCATGGTCCTGCCCCGTCAGGTGTGTCCCAGGTAGACGCAGTCGAGCCTATCGAGGTAGCTTTTGACTCTGGTGCTGCTAGGGGCGCTGAGCCTGCGGGTGCCGGGTTTGGGGGTGCTGAGCCTGGGGGTGCGGAGCCTGGGGGTGCTGAGTCTAGGGGTGCTGAGCCTAGGGGTGCTGAGTCTGGGGGTGCTGAGCCTGGGGTTGGGGAGCCTGGGGGTGCTAAGCCTAAGAGTTCGGAGCCTGGGGGTGCTGGGTCTGCTCGTGTGGCCTCTGGCGGTGCTTCATCGAGGCGGGAGCTACTCTCTCCGCAGGAGCTGCGCGAGTGGTTTGCTCGGCGCTAGAGCCGTGCTGCTGGAGCTGGAAGTACTACTGCTTCTGCTAGTCCTTGAGGTGCTCGTACTGGTTGTACTTGAGCTGCTGGGACTAGGGGTGCTGCTGGAGCTGCTGGCGGTACTTGAGCTGACGGTCTTGCTGGAGTTGGTGCTGCTGGAGCTGGAGCTGGTGCTTCTGAGGGTGCTGTTGTTGGTGCTGTTGGAGTTGGAGGTGCTGCTGGCGCTGGTGCTGGTGCTGGTGGTACTGGTGCTGTCCTTGCTGGTTCTGGAGGCGCTGCGCGGCCTAGGCCGTACTTCGTTCCGCTCCTTGAGCAGGTTCTTGGTCTCCCGCCCTCTACTGGTCCTGCTCCTCCCTTAGAGTGTCCACAGCCTGTCCAGTCGCGGTTACAGTTACAGCCCGCCTCCTCCCTACCTGCTCCTTCTCCCTACACTGGTCCTACTGGAGGTCTTGCTGAGCATCGTGAGCCTGCGTCTCGTCCTGCGTCTCCTGTTTGTGCTGCTCGCAATAGTGGTCATGCTCCACGTCCGCGTCCTCCTGCGGTCCCAGGCACACACCAAATGGCACTGCGTCCTTCCACTGTTCCTCTGCGTGTCCTGTTGCCGTCTCCTCCAGAGTCCTCTCTTCCTGTTCTTGCTGACCCGGAGTCTGACTCTCTTCGTGCTGCCAGTCCTACTGTCACGCGTCTCCTAGCCACTGTTGTCACTGACCCTTCCTTTGAGTCCACTGCTGCGTCTACTTTAGTTGCTGAGCTTGTCGACTTTGCTGCTCGCTGTCGTCTAGACTACGCCGCTAGTCTCGTTGCTGAGTCTGAGTCTGTCTGTCCTCCGTCCGTCGGGGGTGAGTGTGCTCTTAGCACGGACGTCCTTCAGGACAGGCAGGAGGAGTTCCAATGTTTTGCTGCTGTTTTGCCTCATCTCGTGTCCACGCTGATTGCCCCTGAGGGAGACCCGGATGCACCAGACATCCCGACTCCTCGATCGTACGGTGAGGCGATCAAGGGTCCCTACTCCTCACAGTGGCAGTCAGCCATGGACGCAAAGATGGCTTCTTGGAAGTCTACAGGCACCTACGTCGACGAGGTTCCCCCACCTGAAGCGAACATCGTCAGTGGCATGTGGATTTTCAGGGTGAAGCGGCCGCCGGGTTCTCCGCCTGTCTTCAAGGCGCGTTATGTGGCTCGAGGCTTCAGTCAGCAGCAGGGAGTTGACTACTTTCAGACCTTCTCTCCCACCCCGAAGATGACCACTCTTCGGGTGCTGCTGCACATAGCCGCTCAGCGCGACTACGAGCTTCACTCTCTAACTTCAGCACAGCTTTCCTGCACAGCAGCCTGCACGAGGAGATCTGGCTGCGCCGCCCACCTGGCTTCACTGGGTCGTTTCCTCCTGGTACCCAGTGGAGCCTCCGGCGGCCAGTCTACGGTCTCCACCAGGCGCCACGTGAGTGGCACGACACACTGAGGACTACACTTGCGGCTCTTGGGTTTGCTCCGTCTACTGCCGACCCGTCGCTGTTTCTTCGCACCGACACCTCCTTGCCGCCGTTCTACATCCTTGTGTACGTCGACGACTTTGTATTTGCCACTGCTGACCCTGCTGGACTCGCCTACGTGAAGTCCGAGCTGCAGAAGAGACACACGTGCACAGACCTGGGTGAACTGCGCAGCCACCTTGGCTTCCAGATCACCCGAGACAGAGCACAGCGCACCATTACCCTGACTCAGTCACACATGGTGCAGCGGGTCTTTCAGCGCTTCGAGTTCACGTACTCCTCGCCTCAGGCCACTCCTCTGTCTACTCGCCACTCGCTCTCAGCTCTGCCTTCGGATGAGTCCGTAGAGCCGAGTGGCCCGTACCCAGAGCTTGTTGGTTGCCTCATGTACCTGATGACTTGCACACGACCTGACCTAGCATACCCTCTTAGCATCTTGGCACGCTATGTTGCTCCTGATAGACACCGACCAGAGCACATGACTGCAGCGAAGAGGGTGTTGCGCTACTTGTGCAGTACGTCGGGCATGGGGCTAGTGCTTGGAGGGCGATGTCCAGTGGTCCTCACAGGTCACGCAGACGCTTCTTGGGCTGATGACCAGGCTACGCAGCGGTCGTCACAGGGTTACACCTTCAGCCTTGGCTCCGGCTCTGTTTCGTGGCGGTCTACCCGCTCGTCTTCTCTTCTCGGCTCCAGCTGTGAGGCTGAGATCTACGCGGGGGCCATGGCTGCACAGGAGCTACGCTGGCTCACCTACCTGCTGAGTGACCTAGGAGAGCCGCTTCGTTCTCCTCCAGTTCTGTACGTAGAGAACAAGGCCATGCTGGCATAGGCCATGCTAGGGTCTGTGTAGGCTGTAGTGGGGTAGACAATATGGGGTACAACACTTTTAGGATTTCCTACTTGTACCCACCTGCTTGCTAGTTCATTCATTCCTTGTTCTTTCACATCTTCGCGCACACGAAAGGGGAAATTACGCAACCGCATCGGGAAGGTCCATCCCCACCTTCCCCCCTGTGGCGCGAATGTTTAGCCTCACTGACCCTTGTGCTGTCGCTGACCAAAATTTGTTCATCGTGGGTAAAAAGCGCAAATAAAACACCCCTCGCTCAAACACAACCCCCGCGACCTCGTGCTCACGACCAAGTTATGTGCGGGGGGCATTTCGAAGGTGTGTTTGGGATGGAAAAATGGGGGGTATACGAACCCCCCTTTGTCAAAATGCCAGCTTGTTCAAGGATTCACTTCTGAACAGCAATGCGTCGGCTGTGCCACCGCTGTGCTTTGAAAAACGCGGCATGACCATGGCATGGCTAGGGTATGGTATTTTGCTTGGGGACAAAGTTTCGTCCCCGCTTCCATATGCCGTCAAAACATTGGAATTGGTGGACAAAAGTGGGCGTTCGCCAGACGCCCAGTTTGTTTGTTGGTTTGGCTGGTAGGTGAGGCTCGGCACTTTCTTCACTGACTGACCCGGCTGACGGAGGTAAACGAACTCTAACTGACGGGATCAGGAAGGCGAGAGGAACATTCCTGATCCCGTCGTTATCCCGTTGGTGCTGTTCGCCAGCACCATTATATCCAAAAACCACGGGATAACGACGGGATCAGGAAGATGGGTCTCGCCTTCCTGATCCCGTCAGTTAGAGTTCGTTAACCTCCGCCAGCTTGGTCAGCCTGTGAAAAAAAGTGCCGAGCCTCACCTACCGTCCAAACCAACAAACAAAGTGGGCATCTGGCGAACGCCCACTTTTCTACACCAAATCTAACAGTTTGACGGCATCTGGAAGTGGGGACGAAACCTTGTCCCCAGGCAAAATGCCATCCCCTAGCCATGCCATCATCATGCCGCGTTTTTCAAAGCGCAGCGGTGGCACAGCCGACGCATTGCTGTTCAGAGGGTAACCCTTGAACAAGCCTGCAGTTTAACAAAGGGGGGGTTCGTATACCCCCCATTTTTCCCTCTCAAACGCACCATGGCGAGGGGTTGTGTTTGAGCAGGGTGTGTTTTGTTTGCGTTTTTTACCCACGTTGAGCAATTTTTGGTCAGCGGGCAGCACAAGGGTCAGGGATGAGCAAATTTCGCGCCATTGGGGGGGAAGGTGGGGATGGACCTTCCCGATGCGGTTGAGAAATTTCGCCTCTCGGGCGCGCTTAGTTTCTCGGGCGGCATTTCGCCCAAACCTCGGAGGAGGGTTCCGCCCCCGTTTCCATATGCGGTCGCGATGCTGATGCCATCGTTTTCTGTTGAAGAAACGATTTGCTGGCGAACAGCACCGTTGTTTTTTGCTATAATGGTGCAAGCGAACAGCCCCAATGATACATGGTCCATTATCCCCACGTTAGGAGTCACGGAGTGTACTCTCCAAGTAATTCGTCTTATTGTTTTATCCAAGAGGCCACTATTGGCGCGAAACTGGATGCAGTCACTAGGTGAGGGTGCGACACGAACCAGGGGCTCGTTTCGGTCGCACACGTATTCGTTCGGTCAAGAGTTGGAGTGCGCTCGCGGCTCCACCCACGCTGATTCGTGCGCGGCGGAATTCTGACAGCGTCGTACCGAATGAAAAAGCTTTGTTACTAGTTACTCAGCCTTGCGAATAAAGCAAACATGGAGCTCTTCGACACCACGAAGCGTTCACACCAATGGCGTCAACGCAAGTCAGGCGTGCGCCAATCCACATGGCGCTACCGATCCATCCTTTGCATGGACCCATTTCCCCCATATTCCTCTTCTGCGCCGCCCCCGCGTCCTGCCATTCTCACTCCCTCCCTTGCCTTACACCGCGCCAAGCTTGAGCAGGTGCCCCCCTTGGGACTCCGCCAAAAAAAAAAAGCACCCAATCACACAGTAAAACCGGAAAAACCGTGGCTACACATGATGCTCACCCCCTGCACGCGAAATTGCCTTGCACCAGATGGAAACCATGCACCCGTGGGTTTTGTGCCCTGGTGTTGCACCTAGTGTATAGGCACCTGAGACCACTTGCATCCACCTGGTGAATACTCCCAAACCTGACAACACAGCAAAGGACAACCAACGTCGCGCGGGATAATTCTGGTTTTTAGGCCAGGTACCGAACCCACGAAATGACTGGACGAAAGTCGTAGAACGTTGCCAATGTAACATAATGTTACGTCATGCCACGTTAGACACAACCATGTGAGTCTAACAGTTTGTGGTGAGGGAAAAAATGCCGCCTGTACCTTGCCTGTGCCCGGTACACTCCCCTTGATAGCCTCTCAACCTGCAAACATCACACATCACTCTTCGTGGTGGTGGTTACCTGGTGTCCCTGCGAAGATTAACTCTACAACGGTAGTGAGCTACAGGGTTGGCACGAACTACTAGAGGTGATCGTAGCTTTGCTTGGTTCCTTAGTGTTTGCACATTCACGGGAGAAATTGGCAAGAGTTTTTCACTAGCAAAGGTTGGAATCCCAGAATAATCCAAGAAGCAAAGACAACAATGACTACATCAGGCACCTAGCAACCCTGCAGCTAGCTTGGTCGACCGCCAGCGCAGCTCGGTCGACCGCCTGCCAGCATTGCGTAGAGGAGCCGCGCCAGCACTGCAGAAGGGCGACCTGCCAACAAAGCAGGTCGACGGCGTGCCCCGTAGAACACAGCAGTGCGCGTGCTCGCAGGTGTGCGCAGACGATTGGCCCGACTTGCCTCGTTGGGCATCCGTCGGCTGTTGTCTGCGCCTGACGAACCACATCGACTTCGGGATACCAGCCCGAAGTCACCTGCGCCATCGCGATCTCAACGACGTTCGCGAGCCTCCGCATAACTCGTCAATCAGGTTACCCGGTCGACCTGGTCGACCCCTGGTACTCTGGTCGACCCCCAGGTGCCTCCGGTCGACCACTGGGTCCCTCTGGTCGACCACCAGGCGCTCCTGGTCGACCACAACTCCCGTCGAGCTACCCCCTAGTCGGCGGACCCCTTCCGTCGACCAGAACTGCTCTGTCGACTTCCCGGTCAAACTGCAGGTCGACGGACTGCTTCGTCGACCTCCCTGACGGCCCACCCGTCGCATAGACCAGTCAGTTGCAGCTGTCGAGCTCCTTGGTCGACAGCAACACCACAACGGTCCGCTGCAGCTCGACGTAACCTGTTGAGCAGCTATCCCACTGTGAACAGTCGGCTGCTACTCCCGTGCATCCGACCAAGTCGTCGGCGTTGCCCAAGCGAGGGCGGGGCCAACACTCCATTCATGTTAACAGTCCCATCACCTTGAAGAGGCGGCAGATGCATGTGCACACAATGACGCACTCACCAAGTGCGAGCAACTGCACAGACCCGAGACACCCATGCCAATGCAATCTCGTCACAATGGCATAAATCAACGCGGCATTCCACTCACGCTCATCCTTCTTCAAACCAACAGAGATACACAATGTCTCGACTCTACCATCGGGCCCAGCTCGCTCTGCATATCAAGAGGGCTATTTGTGCCCACCATGTGGCCAACCCGCTGTTGCGCCATGTTGATCTCGTCCGTTGGTGCTTCACGCGCTTTGGGGTGCGGCTTGACCATTCAACCATTGGTCGTGTGTTGAAAGGTGTCGACCGTTGGAGAATCCCTGATGATGTGGTCGACGCCATTCGCGCGCGTGCAGGGGCATACCCCGAGCTGGAACTTGCGATGGCACGTTGGATTGCCAATGCCGGCCCCGCTGGCGTTCCCCTGACTCTGGCGAAGATTCGCGACCACGTCGCGACTATGGCTCGTGCGAACGGAGCGCCTGCGACATTTCGCTGCTCCATCGGATGGGTCCGTCGTGCTTTGCGCCGCCAGGGTGTCCGGTGCATGAGCGCTGTCGGCGAGGTGGCCGACCAGGATTTGAACGCCGTGCGCACTAACAAGGAGAAGCTTCTGCAGCTTCTCATGCATCTCGGCGTGCGCCCGCGAGACACTTTCAACTTTGATGAAACCGCGCTGTACATCTCCGTGCTGCCGCGCAAGACCTACGGCACGGGCCGCTCGGCTGGCAGGAAGCTCCTGAAGGAACGCCTGACCGTCGGGTTACTGGTTAACGCGGAAGGTTCGCACGCCTTCCGCCCGCTCGTCATCTCCAAGGCAAAGCGCCCTCACGATTTCAGGCCCGACTTCGACCCCGAGGAATACTGCTACTGGCGCAACACGGCTAAGGGGTGGATGACCAAGTCGGTGAGTCTACTTACACTGTTTCAAAACACGCCGACATCTTCGTGTTTCCGTCCCGTGCGATCAATGTTAACGGATTTATACATTCCCTCACATGTCGGCCCCCATCCCCCCCCCCCCCAGCCAATTCCCCCCCGTGCGCGATAGTTGTTAACGCATTTCATCGAGCAGATGGACACCGTAATGCACGCTGAGGGGCGCAACATCGTCGTGCTGCTCGACAACGCTAGCAGTCACACCCTGACAACCGAGGGCGCCATCACCGAAGATCTCTTCGGTTTCCGCACACGCGCGCTCAAGAATGTGCGCCTCGTGTACCTACCGCCGGACACCACCTGCTTCACTCAGGCCCTTGACCAGGGCATGATCGCGATGACGAAGGCGCGGTACCGCCAGCATTTGTTGAGAGAAGGAGTATTAGGGCCTAGGCTTAGTAGCCTAGGCCAGAAGGTCGAGAGAGTTGGTAAGGAGAAAAGAGAGGTTCACTATAGCAAACAAGGAACATATAAGTGAGAGAACAAGAACAAGAGGTGCACCACCAACAATGAAGCAATAACTACACTAACTACAGCTACAGGCAGTTAGAGAAATATTCTAACACTCCCCCATAACTGCCTGCAGCAAGAGTCTGTGCAGCAACACCTCATGAATGGGTACACCAAGCAGAGTAAAGCCAAATAACAGCAAACAGAGGCAAGAGGCAGAACTAGAGAGGGAGTCGGGAGGAGGAGGGACTATATGAGGAGAAGCTGCTGGCAGGTGAAGCTGCTGGCTCCAAGGCGGCTGCTTCCTGGAACCTTCCCCAGTCCTCCAAATCCCCCTTCCACACTCCTCGACAACCCTAGCACCTCTCCCCCAGCTCCCCCACACCCTCACACCCACCCACCCCCTCAGTGGCAGCTGCAGCAGTGGGAGAGAAAGGAGGAGGAGGGGAAGGGGATCACACACACCCATCACCCCCATACCCGTCACCCCCATAGCCTCCGTTCCACGGCTGCACGCGCAGCAGGGAGACGAAGAAGGGGGAGGGGGAAGAGCAGGGGCAGCATAGGCACGGGTAGGGCAGCCGCGCGTGCAGGGCAACAGCGCGGAGCAGGGCAGGGCAGCCGCGTGTGCAGGGCAACAGCGCGGAGCAGAGCAGGGCAGCCGCACATGCAAGGCAACAGCGCGGAGCAGGGCAGGGCAGCCGCGCGTGCAGGGCAACAGCGCGGAGCAAGGCAGGGCAGCCGCGCATGCAGGGCAACAGCGTGGAGCACAGCAGGGGCAACAACAGGCGGCAACGGGCAGCACAGGCACAGGCAGCAACGGGCGGCGACGGGCAGCACAGGCACGGGCAGCAACGGGCGGCAACGGGCAGCACAGGCACGGGCAGCAACGGGCGGCAACGGGCAGCACAGGCACGGGCAGCAACGGGCGGCAACGGGCAGCAAAGGGCGGCAACGGGCAGCACAGGCACGGGCAGCAACGGGCGGCAACGGGCAGCACAGGCACGGGCAGCAACGGGCGGCAACGGGCAGCACAGGCACGGGCAACAACGGGCGGCAAAGGGCAGCACAGGCACGGGCAGCAACAGGCGGCAACGGGCAGCACAGGCACGGGCAGCAACAGGCGGCAACGGGCAGCACAGGCACGGGCAGCAACAGGCAGCAATGGGCAGCACAGGCACAGGCAGCAATGGGCGGCAACAGGCAGCACAGGCACGGGCAGCAACGGGCGGCAATGGGCAGCACAGGCACGGGCAGCAACGGGCGGCAACGGGCAGCACAGGCACGGGCAGCAACGGGCGGCACGGGCAGCAACGGGCGGCAACAGGCAGCAAAGGCACGGGCAGCAACAGGCAGCACAGGGAGGCAGCCGTACTGAGTCCAGGAGCGGCGGCGCATGCAGCTGCAGGGTCGGCGCCGTGGGCTGCTGCTGGGGCGGCTCGCGGGGTCCCTGGGGCGGCATTGCGGGCTGCTGCAGGGTCGGAGCCGCGGGGTCCAGGGGCGGCTGCTGAGGTCCAGGGGCGGCTTCACCAGGGGCAGCTGCTCCAGGGGCCAGGGGCGGGTGCTCTGGGTCCAGGGGCGGCTGCAACAGGGGCGGCTGCACCAGGGGCCAAGGGCGGCTGCGGAGGTCCAGGGGCGGCTGCACCAGGGGCGGCTGCTCCAGGGGCCAGGGGCGGCTGCTCTGGGTCCAAGGGCGGCTGCTCCAGGGGCGGCGGCGGCTGGTCCAGGGTCCAGGGGCAGCTGCTCCAGGGGCGGCGCTGGTGCATGGTAGGCCCGCGCGCGGCTGCAAAGCTGGCGCGAGCGCAGGTGAGGCAGAGGCGGTAGCCAGGGGGGAGGGCGCCGCGACGAGCAGGGACGGCGCCCAAGGGGCGCCGCGACGAGCAAGGGCGACGCCCCAGGGGCGCCGCGACGAGCAGGGGCGGCATCCAGGGGGCGCTGCGACGAGCAGTGGCGATGCCCCGCGGGTCCCGCAGGGGCGTCGCGATGAGCAGGGCGACGCCGCGCGGGTCCTGCAGGGGCGTCGCGACGAGCAGGAGCGGCGACGCCCGGGTCCCGCAGGTGCGTCGCGACGAGCAGGAGCGGCACCTTGCAGGGCGCCGCGAAGTGGAGGGTACGGGCGGGCAAAACCGGCCCGCGCGTGGACGTGAGGCAGGCGCGCAGGCGGCGTGAAAGCAGGCCGCGCGCGGGGCAGGAAGACGCCGCGCGCCCAGGGCGCACGGCGGGCAGAAAACCGCCGTGCGCCCCGAGCACACGGCGAGAAAAATACGCCGCGCGCCCAAGGCGCGCGGCAGGACGATAGGCAGCGGAAGCAAATTGGTGGGCCCGTTAAGGAATGCAGCAGGAAGGTACCTGCTCTGAATACCATGTTGAGAGGAGTATTAGGGCCTAGGCTTAGTAGCCTAGGCCAGAAGGTCGAGAGAGTTGGTAAGGAGAAAAGAGAGGTTCACTATAGCAAACAAGGAACATATAAGTGAGAGAACAAGAACAAGAGGTGCACCACCAACAATGAAGCAATAACTACACTAACTACAGCTACAGGCAGTTAGAGATATATTCTAACTGCATTGGCTCCGCGCCTTCAACGGCATGTGGACCGTCGACGGCGCGACATCGGCGGCAGGAAGGCTCAAACCGAATCTCCGTCTCATGGTGGAATGGCTCCACGACACGTGGATGAACATCCCGAGGAGCACTATCCAGCGCTGCTGGTGGCGCACCGGGTGCCTCCCGCGGGCGTTGGCGATGGAACTCCCGCACGAGGAGCAGACCGCCGACCCTCAGATGCCGGCTGGCGGTGACATCGGCCTGGACGATCATGTCAACGACGTCGGCATTCTGAACGACCGCCTCTGCCTCGGGCCGTTGGCGATGGCCGCGGAGGAGTTTGTCGGCATTGATGACAACCAACCGACGTGCGCCGAGCCCGGCGAGGACCCCCTGGCGATGGAGCCGGCATTGGCGCAGACGGCACACATGTGGGAGGCGCATGCGTCGATGCAGGCTGTGTACGACGATAGCAGCCCTGCGACGCGCGAAGCACGTCGCACGGCTCGAGCGGCGTGCGAAATGCTAATTGGCTACGCGCGTGTGCGTGCATCACGCCCAGGGATCTCTGCGCGCTGTTTGACATCCGTAACCCCATCATCATTGCGAGCATGGAGCGCGCAAGTCCTGCACTCAACCTTAACGCGACTCCACCTCCCGCGATGACGCACGAGGACACCCCACCGGCAGAGACTCCACGTCACCGCGGACGCGTCCTGCCGGCATGGATGGCGGTGCCGACCCCAGACTGGGTGGCCCAGGCTGCTCGCCGGCAGGAGCTAATTGACGCAGGTGCTCCCGCCGTGATGAGCGGCTATATGGCGGCGGCAGAGTAGATGCGGCTGTGAGTGCCACCAAGGAGGGGTATAAATCTCGACATTTCTCCAATGTGCACGACTCGTGCACATTGGTTGTTAATTGTGACTGCATTAGCGAGGTGGGGGTCATGATAGAGTTGTGTGTTTCCGATTGGTGTGTTGGTGCTTGTGATGAAGTAAGAGCTGAGATGTAATGTCATGTTGTAGTACGGCTGTGTTAAAGTGGTTACTAGGTGCATTCGAACACAAAAATTGACGCTGCCCACCACTGTAGGCGGAAAAAACAAAGATGTTACCACCCATGCCTTTCAAGAACCCCCGACGGCCCTGGCAAAGTTAACGAGCTGCTCGAAAAGTTGAAATTGGATATAAGCCCCGAGCACAAGGGACCCCTGGGGGACTCTAACGCGCATCAGGTGTATTATGCTGAGAACCGATCTGCAGGGAAACGCCCCTCCTGGCGTGGAACACCCTTTGCGAACCTTGAAAAGACGTTGTACACGGTACATTTGTGTTTTAATGAGTTTTCAATACGTTAATGTACGGTTCAGAGCGTTGACAGACCGAACCAACGAATGATTCTCAGGGTATTCTACGCCCACTTCTTCACTTCTTCAGGGTGAACCGACCAAGCTTCGAGGCAGCCAGGCTCAAGTGAGAAGGGACGCAAGCCAAGCTGCCTTGGGATCATCATCACTCCCTACCTCCATGCTCCAGATTCGAACAATCCCTGCTTGTAACGGCAGCAGTCAACCTAGAGTGGTAGGTGTGCTGTTGCTGGCGGCTGCGCTGCTGGCTCCTCTAGGATCCGCGCCTGCCACAAAGGCCAGCAGGCAGCGGCGATCGCGCGCAGAGCAAGCTTAGCTGGCTGATAGTTGGAAAAGGGATTTCCACTAATACAACATTATATTGCGACGCCTTTCTATAAATCTGCGATTTCCTTCACTAAGGATCTGTCGAGTGGCATTTCCCGCGAGTTACAGGATCCGTGTGCGTTAACCTAATTTAGTATCTTCTCGTGCCGGAAATTAAGCAATTGGCAAGGCCAAGGCTTGAGAGTAAAAAACGCAGCCATGGATGATCTCGCGAGCGTGCTTGCCGCTGCGGGCCTCAAGTCACAAGGCAAGCACACGCCGATGGTGCCGAAGCGACCCCCAGGGGGAGGCATGGGCGGAGGCATGGGGGGAGGGATGGGAGGAGGCATGGGGGGAGGCGCAGCACCCAGCTGGGGTGTCGGCGGCGGAGGAATCGGGGGAGGCCAGATGGGCGGCAGCGGTGTGGGTTCCGGATTGGGGGGAAGCACGGGGGGAGGGATGGGTCGAGGAGTGGCCGGGGGTATGGGTGGGAGTTCGGCGGGAGGTATGGGAAATCTAGGAGGTATGGGGAATTTGGGAGGTATGGGAAACTTGGGGGGTATGGGGAATTTGGGAGGCATGGGAGGAGGAATGGGAGGAGCAGGAGGAGGCATGGGAAATCTAGGAGGTGGGATGAACAAACCGGCTGCCGGTATGGGTGGTGGCATGGGTGGCGGGGGGAGTGGCAGCATGGGTAGCGGCATGAGTGGCGGCATGGGAGGCGGCATGAGCGGCGGCATGGGTTCCTTTGGAAAAGGCATGGCCAGTGGCGGTAGTAGCGGCGGGAGTCGCGGCGCGACTACCGGTCTGTCTAACAACGCGTTCGCGGGGCTGGGAGTGGCGGATTTCGGGCTCGGAGGCGGAAGCGGAGCGGGCGGGAGCAAGAGCGGAGCGGGCGCGAGCACGTCGAGTCGCGGCCAAACCCCCACGAGATCCGGGCATTCCGGCAGATCGTCGCCGTCCGTGACCGAGGATCTCTCGTCAGGATCTACCGGCGGCGGCGGCGGCGGCGGGGGGGTGGCGGCGACAGCGTCGGCGTTTGACGAGCTGATGAGCCAGGGGTTCGAAATGCCGCCTTCGTCGTCGTCTGCGACGTCGTCGGCGAAAGAGCGGCGCGATCCGTCGCCGGTGCCTCCTGCTCACGCGGACGACGACCTTCTGGCGGGATTCGGGTACGTTGATTTCTTACGCGCCTCAAGAGCAGGTACACGCGGATTCGATCTGCTGGCCGGATTCGGCAGGTACGAGGGGGGGGGGGAAGGAAACAAGTATTATACACGTCTCACAATTCGGTGCTTGCTGCTCACGCGGAGGAGGATTTGTTGACCGGATTCGACAGGTACGGTGATTTCTCGTGCTACATGAACAGTTACACGCGGACGGCGATTTTCTGGCTGGATTCGGCAGGTATGGAGTGGGGAGAGGGTAACTGGTGAACTCTGAAAGTGCGCGGACATGAAAAGCCGGAACGCGATGTTGCATGATGATATACAGTGGTGTTTCTCGGCCCAAATCATTCGGTGAACTTAACAAGTCCGAGCTGGTTTGAAGTCGCTTCCGAGAAATCTCAAAAGCGAAATTCGTTGGAGTTCTGGTTTACAGAAGTCTCAAATCTGTTACCTGGGTGAAGAATACCCAAGTGCGGAATGAGATGGGCGATCTTGGCCGTCGTCGATCGCGGCTCCCGCGACTGATCCCCAGAACGGCGTAAGTTGGAGATCGCGGCCCCATGTTTACCTGGAGCAGGAAAGAATGCTTCGCCCCTTCAAGTGTCGAGATTTCAGGGTCGTGACAATGCTAACGATTCGGGACGCGGTGTGCTAGTTGAGGTAGTCAGTGCGCACTACAAGAATGTTTGGTATCATACCGTATCAGATTGTCTCCCACCCCCCGCTTCTCGCGTTGGTCAGCTTTAGGCGCGCGTTCAAATGGAAAGGCACACTCGGATTCGCACACTCAGTTTCTCTGTCCGTCCACTGCGGTAGGCATGCTCATGGGACCGAAAGTCCTCCCCTTCTCCTCCTAAGATGTGCGCCGCTAACCAACCTGACTCTCCCCATCCCTCACGATCCTTCCCCAACCCTCCTTGACTCGCCACATCTCCATTTTCCTTCAGTTCTGCCAATCCCACGAGCACCACTGCGGGCCCGTCTACCTCGTTAGTGGGAGGGATGTTTCCTGAAGAGAGAGGGAGGGAGGCCTCTCGCCCATGCCCTCGTTACTCGTCGCAACCATGTCTGTCACAGCTTCCCCACATTCCCTTCCCCGCATCCCCTTGCCCCCTTCCACCCATCCCATTCCCCCCATCCCATTCCCCCCTTCCCTCCATCCCTCCCCCTTTCCCCCCATCCCCCCTCAGTTCCGCCAAGCCCACGAGCACCGCTGGGGGACTATTCCCCGAAGAGGGAGGCCCCTCGCCCATGCCGTCGCACTCCTCCTCTGCTGCGCCCGCTGCTGCTGCTGACCCGTTTGGAGTCGACCCGTTATTTGGTACAGGCGCCCCTGCCTCTGCTGCTGCTGCTGCTGCTGTTCCCGATCCTTTTGATGCGTTTGCCATGCCTACTGCTGGAAGCGGCTCGGGAGGCTCGGGATTAGGTATGGATGGGGGAGTTCCGACACAGGGCAGCGGTTTGGGAGACCAGGCTTCAGGTCCGGATATTGGTCTGGGTGACTTTGAGACGTTCGTGCAGCAGGTTCCCGTACCTGAGGTTCGGGAAGAGCCTCGGGAGGAGGCTCGGAAGGCGAGGAGGGAGGATAGCGGGGAGGCGAGGGAAAGGGAGAGGGAGAGAGAACGGGCTAAGGAGAGGGAAAGGGAAAGGGAGAAGGAAATGGAGAGGGAACGGCAGAGGGAGAGGGAGGAGCGAGAGAGAGCGAGGAGAGGAAGTGACGGGCCAGCAGGAGGAGCAGGAGGAGCGGGAGCGGCAGGAGTGGGTGGAGATCGGTGGATTACGGTTGATGAGGTTATTCTTCGAACCAACCCCAGCAGCACCCCTCCTCCGCCCTCCCGCCCACCTCCTGCCACACCCCGCCGCCCCCGGTCCAGTGCACCCTCTTATGCTGCTGCTGGCGGTGGTGGTGGTGGTGATGGTCCCATGCCCAGGAAAATGAGCTTTGAGAATGCTGGGGAGGGAGGGGTAGCAGGGGCAGGCGGGCGCGGGTCAGGCGGGAGGGGAGGGGAGGAAGCAGGAGGGAAACGGCAGCAGTCGGAGCAGAGAGGGGGAGGAGCAGGTGGTTTGGATGGGTTTGATGAGTTTGCTGCTGGTGGCGGTGGGAGGGGAGGGGAGGAGGAGGAGAGGGGGGGGGCGCCTAGGAGGCGGAGGGCGGGAGCAGCGGCGGCCAATGGGGAGGTGCCAGGTGGCGGGTATGCCCCACCGTCGGATTCGGCGTCAGCAGCGGCGGCTTCATCTGCTGCTATGAAGGATGCTATGGAGAGCGCACAGAGGAAGGCTGATGCTGCCCGGGCGGCCAGAGACAAGGAGAGGGAGCGGGAGCGGGAGAAGGAGAGGGAGAGGGAGAGGGAGAGGGAGCGGGAGGAGAGGGAGAGGGAAAGGCAAAGGCAGAGGGAGAGCGAGAAGCAGCGGGAGAAGGAGAGGGAGGCGGCGAGGCAGCAGCAGCAGCGAGCGCAAGAAGCAAAGAGCAGAGCCTCTGTGAGTGGGCGCTGGTGCTGAAGCTGGGGCTGGTGTTGCTGGCGTTGGATGGTGTGGTGTGTGGTGTGGTGTGGTGTGTGGTGTGGTGTGTGGTGTGGTGTGAGGGTGGGTGTTAGTTGCTGGGTGGATAGGCCGATGGTCCACCTGTTAATGCTCTTGAAGGGCAGGTACCTGATTTCAATCAGTCGTCTGATGGGTACAACACAGCTTTGCCTCTAGATTTTAGCATTTATCTCAATGGGTTTTTTGTTTTTGTTTTGAATTTTTTTCTCCTTTTTTTTGTATTGCATTCTTGTATTTTTTATTCCCTCAATTTCATCATGCTGTCTCAGCTCTCCAAACCTCTCTCGCCCACCCTCCTCTCCTCCTCGCCCCACCCACCTGCAGCAACCAGCGCCGCCAAAGCAGCAGCCTTCTTCAGCCGACGATTGGGCCGACATCCTCGGTGCGTTCCTCTCATTCTTGGTCCATTTTAATCGTCCCGTTCTTCCCTCTTTTGGGACGTCTCAAAAGCCGACAATTGGGCTGACATTCTCTGTGTGTTTCTCTCATTCTTGGTTCGTTTCCATCGTCCCGTTCCTTCCTCTTCCGCCCCCTCTCTTCCCCTCCCCATATCCCCCTCCCCCACTTCCCCCTCCCCCCCTCTCTCTTCTCCCTTCCCTCTCTTGCTTTTCCTCTCTTCATGTCCTTCTCTTCCTTCCCCTCTCGTTCCCTCTCTTCTTTTCCGTTTCTCACTCTTCCTTTCCCTCTCATCCTTTCCCCATTTTCACGCTCCCTCCGTCCCTCCCCTTCCCTTCCTCTCCTCCTCTCCCTCTGCCTCTCACAGCATCTATTTCCACTTCCACCATCGTGAAGCCACGTGTAGTGAGGCGCTTTTTGAGGGGCCTCAAATTTCCCCCTTCTCCCTCTGCTTCTCACAGCATCTATTTCCACTTCACCTTAAAAATCCGCACGTCCCAATCATGTTCCCTTCAATCCCTCATTCTCTCAATCCCATCTGTTCCCTTTCTCTCTCCTTCTCCCTACCTCTGCCCCCACTCCTACTCATCCGTTTCCCCGTCACGCGTTCCCCTTCACATGAGCCAGGCGGGGGAGGGGGAGGAGGCGGCGGAGGTGGGGGGGCAGCAGCAGGCGCGCGGGCAGGGGGAGGCAGTCGGCTGGACGAGTTTCAGGAGGTGGAGGGCGAGAGTGAGGAGCGGCGGCAGCTGCGATACGAGCGGTTTCAGCGCCTGCAGGAGAGAGCGGTGAGTGGGGTTGGGGGGCACAGGGAGGGAGGGGTGGTTGGGGGGCACAGGGAGGGAGGGGTGGTTGGGGGGCACAGTGAGGGAGGGGTGGTTGGGGGGCACAGGGAGGGAGGGGTGGTTGGGGGGCACAGTGAGGGAGGGGTGGTTGGGGGGCACAGTGAGGGAGGGGTGGTTGAGAGCCGCAGGAGGAACGCAGGCAGGGGTACAGGGAGCGGTGTTATGATTGGTGGTCGTGAGAGAGTGGTGTGTGGGGCCGCTTTGAGGGACGGGGCACAAGCATGGACGCAGGATGGCAGGGGTGCAGGGAGGGCAGGGGTGCAGGGAGGGCAGGGGCGCAGGGATAGGAGCTCCTGAGAGGTCTAATCCCTCCTTCTCCGTATCTCCCGGTTCTCCTTTCCCCCCATCTCCCCCTCTCCTTCAACTCCCCACCTCTGCTTTTTGAAGTGCCTAAAAAAAGCTCCTGAGAGGGCCCATCTTTTCTTCTCAATACCTCCCAGCTCTCTCTTTCCCCCACCTCCCCCCTTCCATCATCTTCCCCCACCTCTGCTATCCCCCCCTCCCTCTCTTAATCTCGTCCACCCTCCCGCACATTTTTTTTTTTTCCGCCCGCCCTTTCCCCACGGTTTCCGTCTCTCTCATTCATCGCCCCACATGCGCTCTTCCTTGCTCCGCCCAACTTCCTCCTTTCTCCCCGCCCCCACATAGCGCCCTTTCTTCTCGTTCCACTCGTCCACCTCGTCCGCCCCTTTCTCCTTCTCCCTCCCGTCTCCTTACCGACCCCCCTTCCTCCTGTGCACCACTTAACCCACCCCACCCCCCCTCTTCCCCCGTCCGCTCTCCCCCCTCCTTCCCCCCCGTCCGTCCGTTCTTCCCCCCCCTTTCTCCCCGTCCTCCCTCTCTCCCCTCCTGCCTGTCCGTCCGCCCTTCCCCCCCCCCTTCCCCCCGTCCGCCCTCCCCCCTCTCCCCCAACTGCGCCCCGTGGCAGGCAGCAGCGTTGGATGAGAAGAAGAAGCGAGACATGGACGTTCTGAAGGAGCAGGAGGACCGACACGTGAGTGATGAGGGGTGGAGAGGGGTGGGGAGGGGTGAGGAGTGGTTGTCTGGTTGGAGGAAGGAGTGAGACATGGACGTGCTCAAGGATCAAGAGGACAGACACGTGAGTGATGAGGGGTGGAGAGAGGGGTGGGAGGGGTGGGGAGTGGTTGGATGATGTAATGGAGGGAGTGAGGATGAGACATGGACGTTCTCAAGGAGAAGGAGGACCGACACGTGAGTGCTGAGGGGTGGGGAGGGGTGGTGAGTGGTTGGATGAATTGGATGGTTGGATGGTTAAAGGTGGCGGGATTGTGAATGAGACGTGGACCAAGGAGCAGGAGGACTGGGATGTGATTGCTGAGGGGTGGGGAGGGGTGGGGGGGGGATGGTGGGAGGTGGGAAAGGGTGGGGAGGGGTGGTGGTAGAGTTCCCATCCCTTGTGGGCTTTTCCTCCCTTACCCCCGCTTCCTCCACCTCTCCATTCTCCTCCGGAAAGTCGGGCGATATTGAGTGAGATCACGCGGTGCGGTGCTACAAATTCCCCTCCCCCTCTCTCCCCTCATTCCGCCACCCTCTTCCAGAAAGCTGGCAAGATGCTGCAAATTGAGATCAAGTGTGGTAAAGATTCCCCTCCCCCTCCCTCGCCCCCTGTCCCCCTCCCTCGCCCCGTGTCCCCCTCCCTCGCCCCCTGTCCCCCTCCCGCCCCTGATCCGCTTATCTTTCTTCCAGAAAGCCGGGGGGGTTGCTGGATATCGAGAGCAAGCCGGGGGGTTGCTGGATATCGAGAGCAAGCCGGGGGGTTGCTGGATATCGAGAGCAAGCCGGGGGGTTGCTGGATATCGAGAGCAAGCCGGGGGGTTGCTGGATATCGAGAGCAAGCCGGGGGGTTGCTGGATATCGAGAGCAAGCCGGGGGGTTGCTGGATATCGAGAGCAAGCCGGGGGGTTGCTGGATATCGAGAGCAAGCCGGGGGGTTGCTGGATATCGAGAGCAAGCCGGGGGGTTGCTGGATATCGAGAGCAAGCCGGGGGGTTGCTGGATATCGAGAGCAAGCCGGGGGGTTGCTGGATATCGAGAGCAAGCCGGGGGGTTGCTGGATATCGAGAGCAAGCCGGGGGGTTGCTGGATATCGAGAGCAAGCCGGGGGGTTGCTGGATATCGAGAGCAAGCCGGGGGGTTGCTGGATATCGAGAGCAAGCCGGGGGGTTGCTGGATATCGAGAGCAAGCCGGGGGGTTGCTGGATATCGAGAGCAAGCCGGGGGGTTGCTGGATATCGAGAGCAAGCCGGGGGGTTGCTGGATATCGAGAGCAAGCCGGGGGGTTGCTGGATATCGAGAGCAAGCCGGGGGGTTGCTGGATATCGAGAGCAAGCCGGGGGGTTGCTGGATATCGAGAGCAAGCCGGGGGGGTTGCTGGATATCGAGAGCAAGCCGGGGGGTTGCTGGATATCGAGAGCAAGCCGGGGGGTTGCTGGATATCGAGAGCAAGCCGGGGGGTTGCTGGATATCGAGAGCAAGCCGGGGGGGTTGCTGGATATCGAGAGCAAGCCGGGGGGTTGCTGGATATCGAGAGCAAGCCGGGGGGTTGCTGGATATCGAGAGCAAGCCGGGGGGTTGCTGGATATCGAGAGCAAGCCGGGGGGTTGCTGGATATCGAGAGCAAGCCGGGGGGTTGCTGGATATCGAGAGCAAGCCGGGGGGTTGCTGGATATCGAGAGCAAGCCGGGGGGTTGCTGGATATCGAGAGCAAGCCGGGGGGTTGCTGGATATCGAGAGCAAGCCGGGGGGGTTGCTGGATATCGAGAGCAAGCCGGGGGGTTGCTGGATATCGAGAGCAAGCCGGGGGGTTGCTGGATATCGAGAGCAAGCCGGGGGGTTGCTGGATATCGAGAGCAAGCCGGGGGGTTGCTGGATATCGAGAGCAAGCCGGGGGGTTGCTGGATATCGAGAGCAAGCCGGGGGGTTGCTGGATATCGAGAGCAAGCCGGGGGGTTGCTGGATATCGAGAGCAAGCCGGGGGGTTGCTGGATATCGAGAGCAAGCCGGGGGGTTGCTGGATATCGAGAGCAAGCCGGGGGGTTGCTGGATATCGAGAGCAAGCCGGGGGGTTGCTGGATATCGAGAGCAAGCCGGGGGGTTGCTGGATATCGAGAGCAAGCCGGGGGGTTGCTGGATATCGAGAGCAAGCCGGGGGGTTGCTGGATATCGAGAGCAAGCCGGGGGGTTGCTGGATATCGAGAGCAAGCCGGGGGGTTGCTGGATATCGAGAGCAAGCCGGGGGGTTGCTGGATATCGAGAGCAAGCCGGGGGGTTGCTGGATATCGAGAGCAAGCCGGGGGGTTGCTGGATATCGAGAGCAAGCCGGGGGGTTGCTGGATATCGAGAGCAAGCCGGGGGGTTGCTGGATATCGAGAGCAAGCCGGGGGGTTGCTGGATATCGAGAGCAAGCCGGGGGGTTGCTGGATATCGAGAGCAAGCCGGGGGGTTGCTGGATATCGAGAGCAAGCCGGGGGGTTGCTGGATATCGAGAGCAAGCCGGGGGTTGCTGGATATCGAGAGCAAGCCGGGGGGTTGCTGGATATCGAGAGCAAGCCGGGGGGTTGCTGGATATCGAGAGCAAGCCGGGGGGTTGCTGGATATCGAGAGCAAGCGCTGCAACAAATGCCCAAAAACATTTTCCTTCCTTTCCCCTGCTCCCTCCCCCCCCCCTCGCAACTGTTCTATCCTCCAAAAAGCGGGAGTAGATGCTGGACATTGAGATCAAGCGGTGGTGGTCAAAACTCCGCTACGCTCCCCCCCTCCCTCGCCCCCTTTTCCCCGCACCTCTCGCTTCCAGAAGGCGGGGGAGATGCTGGATATCGAGATCAGACGGTGGCAGAAATCCGTAGCAGGGGGTGGCCATCTTAATACAAGTGCTTTTATTCCCCCTCCCCTCCCTCCTCTTCCCTCCGTCCTCTGCCCTGCCTCCCCCTCCCTCCCTCCAGAAAGCGGGGGAGATGTTGGATATTGAGATCAAGCGGTGGGCGGCGGGCAAGGAGGGCAATCTGCGCGCACTGCTCTCCACACTGCAGTTTGTGAGTCTCTTTGGATGCTACCGCGTGTTAGATCCCTATTATATGGTGTATATTTTCTGTGGTTGTGGTCCTGCCCACGTGGCAGTTTGGTAGTCGCTTAGGCTATCCTGTGAGCAGCTCACAAAGTTTGCTGCTTGGGTTATCCTGTGAGCCCAATCATGTGAGCCCAATCATGTGAGCCCAATCATGTGAGCCCAATCATGTGAGCCCAATCATGTGAGCCCAATCATGTGAGCCCAATCATGTGAGCCCAATCATGTGAACAACACTGCTGGTTCTCGTCCCTCGATTCAGTGAGCAAGTGTATTACAGCATCACACAGGAACAGAATTTTCTGTCAACAGCTCATGTCAAGCTGGTTATTTCATTGTGCGATGTGATCCACTTACATGTTTGATCGGAATAGTTTGTCTTGTGAGACAAGCTGGTTATTTCTTTGAATATTAACAAAACCATAATAGGTTTGACAACCTTCACTCCTTTTGAGTTGACTCAAAAGTCACCTCTGTATATTACCCAGAAATATCGGTGAAGATTACCCAGAAATTACGGACTCATTCGATGTGTGCTACTCACCCTGTCAACTTGTTTGTGTGTGTAAGGTGTGTATTGTACCTGTCAGGATCGATTAAATTTTCTCACTCCCTCCTTCCCTCCCTCCTCCCGGCCTCACCCCCTCGCCCCCCCCCAGGTGCTATGGCCAGAGTGCAAGTGGGAGCCTGTGGCGCTCACAGACATTATCAGGTAGACGGCTTGACGTGTGTGTGTGAGGTGGGCGGGGCATGTGTTTGGTGGTGCGGGCCCAAGGCATGGCAGTAACGGGTGCAAGTGGGAGCCTGTGGCGCTCACAGACATTATCAGGGGACGGCTTGACGTGTGTGTGGGGGGGAGAGGAGTTGACTGGCATGTGCCATGGGGTATGGCAATGCTGGTTGAGGCATGGCAGCAAGGGGTGCGTGCAAGTGGGAGCCTGTGGCGCTCACAGTCATTTTCAGGTAGACGCCTTGGAATGAGTGGTGTGCCATGTGGTGCGGTGGTGTGCCATGGGGTGCGGTGGTGTGCCATGGGGTGTGGTGGTGTGCCATGGGGTGTGGTGGTGTGCCATGGGGTGCGGTGGTGTGCCATGGGGTGCGGTGGTGTGCCATGGGGTGCACGTTGGGGTTGGTGCTGGTGGTGTTGCTCTGCTGGTTATGCCTGCCTGCTGCACCCCCCCTCGCCCTCACCCCCCCCCCCCCCCCCCGCCCTCACACCCCCCCCTCCTCACCCTCCCACCCTCACTCCCCCCTGCAGTGCAACAGCAGTGGTTAAGGTGCATAGCAAGGCACCGCTGTGTGTGCATCACATATGCCCACCTACCCGCCCTCCCTCCCTTCCTTTTCCCCCTGTAGTGCGGCAGCAGTCGACTCAAAAGTCACCTCTTTATTGCAAGGCAGCGCTGTGCCTGCTTCCTGTATGCCCACCTGCCCTCTCGCCTGCCCCCGTGTACCCAGGCCCTCTCTCCCGCCCTCCCTCTCTCCCTCCCTTCCTTCCCCCCTGCAGTGCGGCAGCGGTGAAGAAATCGTACCGCAAGGCAGTGCTGTGTGTGCATCCCACGTGCCCACCCTCCCATCCACCCACCCTCCCTTCCCCTCCCCCCGTCCCTCCCTTCCCCCCTGCAGTGCGGCAGCAGTGAAGAAGTCGTACCGCAAGGCAGCGCTGTGTGTGCATCCAGACAAGGTGCAGCAGAAGGGCGCCACAGTGCAGCAGAAGTACATTGCTGAGAAGGTCTTCGACCTGCTCAAGGTGCGTGCTGCGTGACATGCCATGCCATGCAATGCAATGCAATGCAATGCCATATGCCATGCCATGCAATGCAATGCCATATGCCATGCCATGCCATGCAATGCAATGCCATATGCCATGCAATGCAATGCCATATGCCATGCAATGCAATGCCATATGCCATGCCATGCAATGCAATGCCATATGCCATGCCATGCAATGCAATGCCATATGCCATGCCATGCAATGCAATGCCATATGCCATGCCATGCAATGCAATGCAATGCCATATGCCATGCCATGCAATGCAATGCCATATGCCATGCTATGCCATGCCACGTGCTGTTTACCCTCATCGTACTTCCAAATCAGATTTTGATACTACATAGATTTTGTTGATTGATGTGGGATTGGTATATGGCATGGGGCTCTGTACTGTGCTACACCATGACTTGGTGTTTGTGTGTTCTTCAGGAGGCATTCAACAAGTTCAACTCAGAGGAGCTGTTTTAAGGTTTAACGCTGTGCTATGGGTTGCAACTTGGATCAGCTTTTTATGTGTATTGTATCTGAAACTAGATATTATCGGAGTTTAGCTCACAGTGACTAGATTTCGTTACCTTCTCCGCTATTCTGAAACATGATCTCTAGACTTAGTTGCCTGTAAGTTGCATACTAGGTCTTTGGGTCTTCTAAACCAATGCACTTAGATGCTGTTAGACTCTGTGCTATCTAGCAATTTACTTTGGTTGAAGATCAAGTCCACTTACAATCCGCCTCCTTGCATCCCGAACCGAAACGCGTACACGAGACCACCCGCATGCAATCTCGGGAGTGTTCGGAGTTGAATAGACAGGCACGGTTTGTGCATCCACCTGCAAAGGGCAACCGTAATGACATGAAATGTCTTATTCTGCGCCAGATCTCGGTAAACTCTTGAGAGGCTGATGGGAGGCTGAATTGAGTTGAGGCTCCTGGCGCGACCACTGTGAAGCGCGCCCTTGTCCTCCAGAACAGCAAGGATCAGCGGCTTTCTGGTCACATGCATGCTCTACCGATCTTTGCCACGTTGCGCTAGATCGTGTTCGCTGTGTGATCGAGGCGGATAGAAGGTTCCTCTGAATTCAGGAGAGCATTTTAGCGGAACAAACAGCCCTGAAAAAAGTTCCATTTGGGACCAACTGCTAACTTACTGAAGCTTTTTGACATCCAATATGCTAAAAAAATGATAGTTGTTGGGTGCGAGTGTATTTCCTATATTCAATTCCTCATTGCCATCCTTGGCGCAGACATCAAGTGGCCTCTTTCCAACCTGGCAAGGTGGCGTAGCGCCTTCCAGCTCATCACCTCGTCCACATGCCTGTGCCAAACCACCGCCCCTTTGCGCCATGCATGTTTCTTACCCCTCACCTTCCCCAAATTGCTTCCTGGCGCGCGCAGAGCCATTCACACGCATTTGCGGAAGACTGGCCTGGCGGAGTTGAGCAGCTCTCCCCAACCTCGCTGAGTCAGCCTTCCCCCTCCCCCAACAGCAGCCCAGTCAGCCTCCCCTTTTCCCTTTACCTCGCTGAGTCAGCCCGCCCGTGTGCCGCATTACCCGCCTCCTCTCTTGTTGCTCCCAGTCAGCCTCCCGCTCCCCCACAAGCACCCAGTCAGCCAGCCCCGCATTCCCACTTGCGCCCATGATCCTCCCCCCCTGCCCTTCTCATTGCCCAGTCAGCCCCGCGGGTCAACCGCTCCTGCCTCCTCAGTACGCGCCCTCCGCAAAGTCCGCCAACCGCCCCCTCCACCTACACCATCTACACAGCAGAGAAGCTCTGTTGTGCTTACACGTAAGGAGCGTCCCTGCTCAGAGCTGGGACCATTCTCACACGTAAGCCCTAATTTCTTCCGTTTCCTGACTTGAGCCGAGGTTGGCTTGTTTTCTAAGTTCTGAAAGCGCAGCCTAACGAAGCCGCGCTGCGTCACGGATTTTCGAAGCTCGAGGATTACTGCCAAGGAAGAATTTGATCGTTCGAAAAGCGTCGTCGAAAGTCAAGTCGCCATCTCCAGCGCCTGTTATGGGATCGACTGACGTAGGTGTAGCGGCAAACGCGATGAGTAAGGTAGCGCAAACTTCGGTTTTGCGTTCTCTGCCTTTCGGGTCCGTTTTTTCTCTCTTTTTCTTTACCATTTTATTATTTTGTTTATTTCAAGCGTTTACTGTCTATCTACCGTGTCCTTCTCTGCCGGGCAAGTCATTCTCATAGTTTTCTCCACTTCCTCCGCCACCTTTTCACGCCTGCAACTCACACCCGTAGTCTCCGCCACGTTTCTCAACACTCATATGTTCTCCGTCGCGGTGCGTTGTCTCACGACCTATTCATTATCTGTTCACCGCAGGAAGCGCAAGGGTATGGCAAGGATCAACAGATGCCGGCAGGCTACCCCGACTGGGCCGCGGCTTTCCAGGTAACCTCACGCACGTAACCAATATATATATCCGCTCGTGTAAGGCGCCTCGAGAGCCCATGTAACCTCACCACATGTAGTCAGTCTCTTTCCCGAGTTACCAGCAACTACCCGCCGTAGCAGCCACCAGCAACTACCCGCCGTTACCAGCCAGAGGTTACCAGTGTTACCAGTCGCAACCAGCCACCACTAGCGATCGCCAGCTGTGGTAACCAGCGTCAGGCGCCCCTCGCCGCTCTAGCAAGCGACCCTTGTAGAGAAGTCCGAGCCTGCAGTTGACGCGTTTTGAGCTGGAAGCTCGCTCTTTCTGTCCATACGCCTCTGAGCTGGAGGCTGTGATTGGTTTACATGTAGCCGGACTGCATGCCGCACCTCTCTGTCGTCTGGTTCGAGTGCCCCTCGACGGCCGCACCTAGCAAGCTACCCTTGTAGAGCAGTCCAGGCCTGCAGTCGACGCGTTTTGAGCCAGGGCCTCACAGTTTCTGTCCGAACCTTTTGAGCTAGGAGCTGTGGTTGGTTCAACCATAGCGGGATGCCATGCCTCGCCTCTCTAGACAGAGAGGTGGTGCTGTCTAGTTTGAATGCCCCTCTATACCGTGCCATCCCGGTGTCGCGCCTATCGTGGTGGCGCCTGTCGAGGTGGTGCCTGTCGAGGTGGTGCCTGTCGAGGTGGCGCCTGTCGAGGTGGTGCCTGTCGAGGTGGTGCCTGTCGAGGTGGTGCCTGTCGAGGTGGCGCCTGTCGAGGTGGTGCCTGTCGAGTTGGCGCCTGGCGAAGTGCGGCCGGCGGGCGAGCCAAACCAATGCCGGCTTGCTGGCCTGCGCGTGACATCGTCTATTCAAACCACGGCGGGCGAGTCAAATTCGCACAACAGTCTTTCCCATCCGTCCACTCATGGCAGCGCGCGTCCCTTCCTAATCCCGTCCCCTTGTGTGCGTGTGCGAGTGCGTGTGCGTGTTCGAGTGGCCCCGCGTGTGCCCCGCGTGTGACCCCGCGTGTGTCCCCCTGTTTGTCCCCCCGTGTGCGCGCGCGTGTGTCCCCTCGTGTGTGCGCCATGCCTTCATTCTTGCCAGGCGTACTACGGGCAGGCGGGGCAGCCACCGCCGGGGTACTACCCTGCAGCAGCCGCCGCTCCCCAGCATCACCCCTACATGTGGGGGCAGGTGCGTCGCTTGCCTTACGATGCATTGTTTTCGGGCCACGGCCACTCCCCCCCTCACTTCCTCGCCGCTCCAGGGCCATCCCTACATGTGGGGGAAGGTGCGTAGCTTGGCTCGCACTAGATCATTTGGGTCGCTCCCTTTCCCGCACAGCCTCGCCCCTTGCTTTTCCCCCGCCAGTTCCACACAGTCTATCTCTCCCTCCCCCTCCCCCTCCCCCTCCACCCTCCCCTCTCCCCCTTTGCCTCACCGCTCCCCCTTTGCGTCTCCACTCCCCCTCTGCGTCTCCAACTACCCGATCCCCCCTTCCCCCATGGCACCGTACGGCCACCCGCTCATCACCTTCCCCTCCCTCCACCCGTCTACCCCCCTCCCTCCACCCACACCCCCCTCCCTCCACCCGTCTACCCCCCTCCCTCCACCCACACCCCCCTCCCTCCACCCGTCTACCCCCCTCCCTCCACCCGTCTACCCCCCTCCCTCCACCCGTCTACTCCCCTCCCTCCTCCCCTTACCCTCCTCCACCCCCCCCCCCCACCTCCCTTTCTCCGCGCAGCACCTGATATTACCACGGCTCACTTTCCCCCTCCTCCCACCTCCTCCCCTCCCGCCTCCCCCTGCCCCCACCCCCCTCCATCCGCTTCCCACCGCAACCCCTCCCCATGCGGTAGCACGTGATGCCGCCCAATGGCTCACCTTTCCCCTCCCTCCGCTTCCCCGATTCCCCCGCTTCCCCGAGCAGCACATGATGACGCCCTACGGCCAGCCTCCCATCATCTTCCCGTCTTCCCCCTCCCTCCTCTCCTCCGCTCCCCCTCTCCCCCCTCCCCCTCTCTCTCCTCCCCCGCTCCCCCCGAGCAGCACATGATGACGCCATACGGCCAGCCTCCCCCCTATGGCGCCCCCATGTATCCCCCTGCTGCCATGTACCCGGTAAGAGCAGCTGTCATGTACTCGGTAAGAGCAGCTGCCATGTACCCGGGAAGAGCAGCTGCCATGTACTCGGTAAGAGCAGCTGCCATGTACCCGGTAAGAGCAACTGCCATGTACCCGGTAAGAGCAGCTGCCATGTACCCGGTAAGAGCAGCTTCGGTACAAGCCACTGTGTTCCTGTTAGGAGTTGTGTTGTCATGGATACAGCAAAAGCTGTCTTATATGCATTCATGTACACCAAATGACCTGTTTTATTTTCCCTACATTAGCGTTTTTTTCTTCCATCGCCTTACCATTCTTCTCCCTCTTTATTCCCTCTTCCTCTACTTCCTCCTCTACTTCCCTCCTCACTTCCTCCTCACTTCCCTCCTCACTTCCCTCATCACTTCCCTCCTCGCTTTGCCGCTTTCCCTTCTCCCAGTCTTATGCTCCCACTTTTCCTTCCCGTTCCACTCTCCTGCCCACTCTGTCTCGTTAAAAGCAGGGCGCGCAGCCCTATATGGATACGGCATGCCGTCAGCGACTGCAGCATCAATGGACGCTTCCTTCGGTATGTATGTAACAACTATGGGGTGTAACGTGTATGGCGTGTAAAGTGTATGCGTATGGAGTGTGACATGTATGCAATGTAACGCTTATGGACTGTAACGTGTATGGAATGTAACGCTTATGGAGTGTAACATACGTGGAGTGTAGCATGTATGGAGTGTAACATGCGTGGAGTATAGCATATATGGAGTGTAACACTTTTGGAGTCCGAGCTGGTTCGTGACTGGGAACCTGGTCACCACCATGAGTGGTAACCCCATTTGCATGTGTGTGTGGTAACTGGATCTGCCTGTAACCAGCGCTTCCATTGTTCTGTCACAGTGACACGCCTCCCGTATTGCTCTCCGTCCCGCTTCACCCTCCTCCCCTTTCTCCCCTCCCCTTCTCCCACCTCCCTCCTGTCTCTCCCCCCCTTTCACCCACCCCAATACTCCCTTATTCTTACATTGCCAGGCCATGGCGCCAGTGGCAATGCACGCGGAGCAGAGATGGGGGGTGAATGATGCGTGTTCATTCTTGTTCCCTCCTTCCGCTCCCCCTCCCCCGTCCCCCTCCCCTCCCATACGCCCTTGTCCCCTGACCCCCTTCCCCAGGCCATGGCGCCAGGCATGGCGCCAGTGGCAATGCACGCGGAGCAGAGGGATGGGGGAGGGGCGGCAGCAGCAGCAGGCGCAGGGGGAGGGGGAGGCGGGGGAGTGGGGGAAGATGGAGGGGGCGCAAAGGCTGGGGAAGGGGGGGCTATGGGCGCGGGGGGAGGGGGAGGGGGAGGGGGAGGCGGAGGCGGAGGGGGGATGGGACCGGGGGGCGGGATGACGTCAGAGGGGTCAAAGCTGCAGTCAGGGAATGGCGTGTTCTCCACCAGGTGTGTGCGGGGGTGGGGAGGGGTGTGGATGGGTGGGTGTGTGTGCGGATGGGTGTGCATGGATGGGTGGGTGTGTGGGTGGGTGGGTGGGTGTGTGGGTGGGTGTGTTGGGACTGGGGGGGTTGAGGGTTGGGTGGATGGGTGGCTTGTGGATTGTTGGGTGCTGGGGTTGGTGTGGGTGAGAGGGTGTGCGTGTGGGTGGGGGGTTGGATGGGTGTCCATGCGGGCCCATAGTTTCCCACGTATGTTGTCACCCACCCATTCACTCTCACTCACTCACTCGCTCAGCCGTCCACTTGCTCTCGCCGGCCCGTGCTCGCACTCACTCAACCCAACCCATCCCCTTCCCATCCTTTTTCTTTGCCTTTGGTTGACACCTGTATGGCTAATTCATGTTGCTGTTGCGCAAGTATAGGTTCTAGTCGACTCGAAAGCCTTCTCTTTGATTGTGTAAAACAGGTGTCGCTAATCCATGTTGCGTGG